>JAXHKQ010000032.1:0-82814 GCA_038407185.1 Chalaropsis ovoidea
GAACTCAGCTCGCGCAGCCCCGCGTCACTGGAGGAAATCGCCGCCTCATGGCCGTCGTACGCCAGCGCAAACGCGAGCGCGCCGGCAGTGCCAGCGGCGCGCCACGTGGCGCAGCCGGGCGACGTGTGCCCGCTCTTCGTGACGTGGAACATCCGCGAGAGCGCGGGCGCGGGCGCGCAGCCGCACCTGCGCGGCTGCATCGGGCAGTTTGCGCCCGGGCCGCTGGCCGACGCGCTGCCCGAGTATGCGCTGATCTCGGCGCTGCAGGACTCGCGCTTCCGGCCGCTGGCTGCCAAGGACCTGCCGCGCCTGCAGTCGGCTGTCACGCTGCTGACGGACTTTGAGGAGTGCGCGGATAAGCTTGACTGGGAGATTGGCGTGCACGGCATCAACATCAAGTTTGCGGTGCGCGGGCGCTCGTTTTCTGGCACCTATCTTCCCGATGTCATGGTCGAGCAGGGCTGGACAAAGGAGGAGACGCTTGAGAATCTGGCTTACAAGGCGGGCTGGAGAGAGAGGATGGGCGACTGGGAGACACTGGACCTGGTGGTTCAGCGGTACAAGGGGAGTAAAGCCAAGGCAGAGTACAGCGACTGGCTTGCGTGGTCAGAGTGGTACGAGACGCAGGAGAAGAAGTAGAGGGGGAGGGAAGCAGAGAGAGGGAGAGGGCAGATAGAAAGGGGCAACGCCAAACTGACGGCGAATAGTAATAGCTGCGCGACACAGAAGCAGACAGAGACAGAGCCCAAGGCGGAGATGCACATTGATATACAGACTACGCGTTGATGCAGGATAGACATCAGAGAAATACACCGTCTTTTGAAAGAGACCGAGAGTATGTGTGTTTGTGTGTGAACGTGTATATGTGTACATACATTTACGTGTAGCGTCTATCATCATCCCGCCATGCGTCCCACCGCCGCCGCCGCCGCCTCCGTCCGCTCCAGCCGCCGAACCCCGACCGCAGATCCTGAAAGAAGACAAAGAAAAGAAAAGACCAGAGAAAAATAAGAAGAAGAAGAAACAACAAAAACGCGCGCTTCCTTTTTGAACCGCCGAAAACCCAACGCAAATCGAGGTATCCCCATGAGAAAAAAGAAACAAGCCAGAAAGAAAAGAAAAGAAAAAAAGAAATACATCACAATATAGCCCCCTCCCCCCTACCAACACCGCAGCCTCCGCCAGAACCCGCCCCCGCCGCGCCCGACCTTGTCGCTGCCAATACTCGGCCCTCTGACGCCCGGCGCCCTCTTCTCGCCAAAGCCGGCGTGCGCCAGGGGCGACAGCGGCTTGGTGGCGCCAAAGTGGTCGTTGGCAGCAGCAGCGTCGTTGCCGGCAGTCGCGCGGCGGGCCTCCATGACGCGGCGCACGAGCAGGGCAAAGGTCTCTTCGATGTTGACCTCGAGGCGGGCGCTGGTCTCCATGAAGCCGCAGCCGCGCTTGCGGGCCCAGTCGAGGCCGGTGGCGGCCGACACGGCGCGGCTCTCCTGAAGATCGCACTTGTTGCCGGCGAGCAGCTTGACGGGCGGCACGGTCTTGGCGCCGGTGCTGCCGAACACGGAGAAGTTCTGCGCGGGCGTGAGGCCGGCCGAGCGCGCGCGCTCGGCGTTGTCGAGGCGCGTGTCGGCCTCCATGTCGATCATGTCGTTGAAGTACTGCAGGGTATGCAGCGAGTCGGGGCTAGTGATGTCGTAGACGAGCAGGAAGGCGTCGGCGCCGAGGTTGCTGCCGGCCCACATGCCGCGGTACTCTTCCTGGCCGGCGGTGTCGGTCAGGCCCAGGTGGTAGGTGTGGCCGTCGATGGTGCGGGTGATGGTGTACGAGTCTTCGATGGTGGGGTCGTATTCAGAGGTCCATTGCGAGCGCACCAGGCGCAGGGTGATGCTGGATTTGCCGCAGCCGCCGTCGCCGCAGATGGTGATGGAGATGGGGGTGGGCGGGGGTTGGTTGTGGGTTTCTGGGTTGAGATGTGCGGTGCTGCGGGCGGCGGCAGTGGCGGCAGGTTGTGACTTGGACGGCGCCATGGCGTATGCGCAAGTGCGTGTAGTATGGTGATAGGGAGGCCAATGTACGTGTGTGTGTGTGTGTGTGTGTGTGTGCGTGCGCGTGTGCGGCTGCGGATGTGTGTAATCTGTGCCGCTGTCTCTTCTTTTTTGTCGCAGAGCGCAGCTGGTCGTGGTCACCGACAGTGATGTCTCTCTAGGGAGAGGGGGGGGGCGTGTGAGTGTGGGTGTGCCGTGCCGTGTGGTGCTGTATGGCTGGCTAGCTGGCGGAGTGGTGGTGGTGGTTTTCGCAAGGCCAGAGTCGGTCGCACAAGCAGAAACAGAGAGCAGAGAGCAGAGAGATGATGGGAGGCGCAATAGAGCAAAGAGGGACGGCCACAGGTGCAGCGAGGGCGGCGATGACGACGATGACGGCGATGACGGCGATGTGGACGACTATCAGGACGATGGCAGCGGCGCGTTATAATCTGACCACAGGAACAATGAGAAAGGATGCGACCAGCGAGTTAAATGTGAGATGCGGAAGAAACGAAGAAAAAGAAGACGAGAAAATGAGAAATTGGAAATGAGCAAATGCAACACCACCACCAAAACGAAGGGCTAACATGAAGGAGGGACACGAAGCGCTGCCTGGGGGGGCGTTGCTCTAATCTGGCTTGTTCTTGTGCAGTCAACAGGGTTCTGCCATGCTGCTATGGGGGCCTCGGGGCCCTGGGGGGCCTGCTGTAGGGCCTGCAGGAAGGGCCTAGAAGAGGGCCGGAATAAGGGTCCTATAGCGGGCAGCAGGGCGAGCAGCAGGGCTGGCAGCAGGGCACCGGGCTGCTCTGCTGCCCATAGGGCCCTGTGTGCATTGCCATGCCCTGAATAGGCTGCACCACCTGTGGCCATATGGCCCTGTGTGCATCACCATGCCCTGAACAGGCTGCACCACTTGTGGCCATAGGGCCCTGTAGGCCTCCAGCAGGCCCTAAACAGGAGTGTATTAGTGGCCACCCAGCACACTATCCACCGCCACTGCCCACTGTCACCGCCACTGCCCACTGCCACTACCCACTGCCACTGCCCACTGTCACCCTCCATTAGCCCCATGGTCAAATCAAACAGCCCCTGTCCAGGACCCTTTTCACATGGAAAAGACGCGGGGCCAAGACCAGCAACAATGAAAGAAAGCCCGAATACATAAAACAAAAAAATAAACACCAATAAACCCGTCGGACACTGTTTACGAGCTGCGAGCCCACGATCCCTTCTTTTTAATCTCGTGAGCCTCTTCCCACTGCGACGCTTCAACTGGGCCAGAAAACTGTCTGATTCTGCCTGACTGCATCTCTCTCAGGCAGCCTGTCTTTTTGCTCAGGGGACTAATGAGCAGTGCATCTCCCTATATTTCACACTCACACACACACGCTCTGCCTCTGCCTCTGCCTCTGCCTCTGCCTCTGCCTCTGCCTCTGTGCTGCTGTTTCATATAGGCAAATCACGCCCCAAAACCACACACAACAAGAGACCTGCACTTTATAGAACACCAGAAAGGTCGCAAGGTCACATGCGCCGCGGGGGGCCAGCTCCCCGTCGATTGGCCCGGACCCCCTCGAGTTGCACACACACACTCACACAAGAACAAAGAACATTCTGCCGGCTGCTCCCACGACAAACCTCCTTGAACAAAAAGAAAGGGCGAAAAAACAAGCCCCCAAACCCCCGCCTGCATAAAACAGCCCTGGCCTGGGGCTGCTGGTCGACCCGGAATAAGGGCCTTGGGGAGATTGCCGGTGCGGGATGTAACCCAACGACCAGGCAAAAGGGGGAGGATGGGATGGGGGGAGGAGGAGAAAATGGAAATGATTTGTAGTCTACAGAGCCTCTTCCGCCTCTACCAAGCCATGCTCATGCTCGTCTCGGACGGGAAAACAAAACAATGTGAAAGAAGGATGATGTTATGTAGATAACGGGTACGCGCGCCGGTACGGGCCACCACCCCGAAAGACGGGCCCCCAGCCCAGCCATGAGGCCGCCGACTCGTCGAGTTTCGGGGGAGGGGAGAGGGTTACAGCACAGCGTCGTCGGGTCTAGGGCTGGTCTCTAGAACAAAACAAGGCAAGGCCTAATTTCTTTTTTTTTCGACTGCTTCTTCTAGATGGACAGCCCTGGATAACAAGACGTTTTCCGTTCCGCCCGTTGTCGGTATGGCTGTCCTGTCTGTCCTGTCCGGTCCTGTTCCTCCGTCCGCCTGACTGTCTTGTCTGTCTGGCTGTCTGACTTTCTGAATGTCTGACTGCCTGTCTGTCCGCCTGTCTGTCCCCCTGTCCGTCTCTCCACCTGTCTGTCTATAGCAGAGAGTCCAGCCGGGTAAACACATTCATGCAAGCTGCAATAACCTCCAGCTGCAGCTCTCTATCCTTGTTGGCATTGATTTCCTAAAAGAGGGAGAACAAGAAGTCACACACATGGTTAGCAAGCCGCCGTGTTACACCAGTCTCTCCAAGTCCAGCCCGCCCACCCAGCAGGTCACCTTGACTTACATCGGCAATGAGACTCGGCAGGTTCGCCGCCACCCCGTTGTTGACGGCCTTGCGGCCAAACGGCCACTGGCCATAGTCGGCCAGCATGTCGTCAGTCTGGACAAAGGCGCGCTCGCGGGCCTCGTGGCCCAGGTTGGCCAGCGCGTTCTCCAGCACGTTTGCCGCGTACGCCGCACACACCATAGCCACAGTGCGGACGGTACGCAGCGGCAGCTCTTCGGGCAGAAACTCGGACGCGTTGAGCACCACCGTGCGCTGTGTCAGCACGTTGCGCACGCGGCGCCGGATCTCCTCCTTGGCGCCGCCGTCGGCTACCGGGTGCGTCGCCATGTCGAACAGCAGGAAGTTGCGCTTCTCTGTGCGCAGGATGCCCTTGTCGACCAGGCCCTTTGCCAGGCGCTCGCGCACCTGCTTCAGCTGGTATCCAATCTTCATCAGGTTCCACGTCTCGCCTGTTTAAGGGGGAGAACGAGGATGAAAGGGAGGTTGTTAGCCGTTGTGTGTCCGTCAACAGTGTGCCCCCAACAGTGTACTTCCAAGAGCGTGCCCTCAACAGTGTGCCCCGCAACAGTATGCCTCCCCTCCAACACGTTGTCACAGAAAAACCACTTACCGCTCATCAGGTCAATCCACGCGCTCACGCTCATCTTCTCGCTGTGCTTCATCATCTTGAGCGCCTCATCCAGCAGCACCTCGCCCGTCTGCGTATCGTCAATAACCTCAATGACCCGTTCGGGCAAGGGAAATCTCCGTCTGCTGGCGTCCTTCTGCATGCTGATGCGGCCGCGCAGGGCCAGCTCCATGACGATGCAGCCGCGCAGCGCATACGAGATGTTGTCGTTCCAGAAAGACAGGTAGCCCTGCTTGTCCTTGAGGCCCAGCAGGAGCACTTCCTCCATCAGTGTCAGCTTGGGTTGTTTGCTGCGTTCGGCGCTCTCGCTCATGTCGCGCGGGTCGTAGGCAATCTTGTGTCCGTTCTCCGAGTTCTCGAAACTGGTCTCTGGGCCGCTGTCGCGGTGGCCCGGGACCGGAGAGTTGCGGGCGTCGGATTCTGCTGAGGCTCCACCGCCACCGCCGCCGCGTCGTCTTGTCAGGCCCGAAGTAGTTGTCGACATGGTGTGTGTGTGAATAGATGCGAGGGGAGAAAGGGCGAGGAATAAATGAAACTAAGAGTATTAAACAAAGGGACAAAGAGAGAAGACTGGAAAAATATTTGATGTAGGAATTGCCGTGGCTCGATAATTGAATGTGGCGGCTTGTAAGGACAGGAACGGGATGCGAGGTTAAGCCACTGTCACTAAGCTGGGCTGATGGCCGTTATCGCGAACACTGGGATCCGAAGGGCTGTCGAGGGTTTCTGCGTCGTTGGTTGGCCGGTCTGTCGCACTGGATTGCGTTGCACTCTTGCCTCCAAGCAGCCGCGGTCAATTGGTGGATAGGAAGTGGTGGGTGAGCCTGCTGTGATGCTGCCGGTGCTGGTGCTGGTGCTGGTGCTGGTGCGGGTGTGGCGCGGCGGGAAGTGTCTCTGCGTCTCGGTGTGGTGAAGTTGAAGCCAACACTGCATGTAGCCCCCCTTTTTTCGTGGCGCCGTGGATTGTCGAGGTTTAGTTGACAGGTTGCCTTGTAGTCGCTTTTCGGAGTCAGTGTCAGTTGTCGGGGTCGGGGTCGTCGCTCTGCTGTGCTGTGCTGTGCTGTTGCGTGGATGTTTGGCCGTCCGGTTGTGCGGGATTCTCGATGGCTCTGCCTCGTAAAGAGATGATCAAAAAAATGTAAGAGAAATATAAGCAAGGCTGGCCTGTGATTGATGTGATCGCTGCGTGCGTTGGTTGGCTTGGGCAAGTCAAGTTCACATCCAATTGGCTGCTTTGGCGGGGCGACTGGAAATGCTGGAGGCTCAGCCGTGTTGAAGCCAGGCTCGACTGGCCGTCCTCAGCGTGTGTGGGCTGGTGTAGTGCGCTGTAGTGCGCTGTACGCTGTACGCTGTACCCTCTACCGCCGCCTGTGCGCTAAACGCTGCTTTGTCTCTCGCCTGGAATGCACACACAGACCCAAATTAACCCTCCAACTCCTATGCGCCCCACATGGGTTGTCAAGCTAAACCGCCTACACGTTAGTCAGGTACTTGCAAGCCACACTACAGAAGCAGCTTGACACAGGTATCTTTCTAGCACATCTAGACCCTTAGCTTAGCTTGGTAGCGACATTGCACAATGGACAGCAGCATCCGACCTCCACGACCAACTCTCTGTCGATGCGTCTCTAAATATATCGCAAAATAATCTTGGATTTGGCTCTCATCAGATTCTTGCTTAGCCTCGTTAGGCTCCAAGTTCTTTGACTGAATCCAATGCGAGAGGCATTATACGCAGGTCACACAGCTGAGCCGTGCTACAAGAAACAACCCTAGCTAGTTAACCCACGGTCACGTGCCACTACGCACCAACAAAGAGACGTCATGCCGCCGGCGAACCAACGACACTGCACTCTGATGAGAACTACCAAGATATAAGTGATGATGGCGAGGGGGGATATCGTGCTCCCAGGTAGCTTAGCTATAGGAACTTGAGAAAGATGTGTAGTGCCAAGGGGTGATTAGTATGCCGTTGACTGGACACTAGGTATGAGCACATCTCCTGGACATATGCTACACTATCAACCAACTATATACTAGAGATAGTACTGTAACGTCTCTCCGAGAGAATAAGGTGACTGTTGATCATCAGTATATAACAGCTTTGTTATGTTTGTTAGTTGGCTGAATGCATGTGGTATCTCTAATATATTGGACTGTGTAACCATGTTTGAACAATGCAGACCAAAGTGAAAGAAGTCAAAAGGTACTACGAACTCGACATGAATGATGGTGATTAAACCCAAGTCATGACATGTTGACTCTCCCTCTGCTTGGCCAGCATACAGACAGCTCTAACCGTCTCAAAGGAGGCCGTCCCTGTGTCAAGTGATGGGTATGGAGTTAAAGTGTACATCGTACATGTGGGTAGCGAGAGGCCTCTTGTTCGCAACCCCTGCTTCGGTCGCAAGTTGGAAACAATGAGATTGGGATTAAGCTGATGGCTGATATAGGTTCGGACGGGACAACCAAAGCGAGGGAGGGCAGGAGGGAGGGGACAAGGAGGGGGGAGGAGAGGAAAGAAGCAAAATGGGATCAACACAGGTTGTCTCTCAAGACGGAGGATTTTTCTTCACATATGTGCGTGGAATGCAGATCATGGAGATGCAGAAGAGCAGACGGAGAATCGTGTTTGGTTGGTCAAAAGGAGATGGAGGTTTGCTAGTGTGTGTGTGAACATATAAGTAGCCACTGAAACACAGGCAGAAGCCAAGGCACAACACAGCACATGTATCCAGTGCATTGTCCAACCCCTGGGCTCCCGTAGGCATCCCACCGAACACCCAGAACTCTAAAAACACACGACACGAGCAGCATGCACAAGATCAGAGACACACCAAAGACATGTCTTGTAGGCGGACACACAGCACCAAGACGTCCTAGGGATAACATGCAGTGAGTGTGAAACCAAGCCAGGCTCACATAGCCCAAGGCCGTGGATGTCAAGCAAAGGGTAGCCGGCAGTGTGGGAGGACAGGCCCAGGGGACGACAATGGAGGAGAGGACAGCATGTTGGTGGAGCGGCTCCGAGCTTTGTCAGCGACTTTCAGATGAAGACTTTTCGTTTCTCAGGGGCCCCCAAAGACGCAAGATGAAAGGCCCACTTGACGACTAAAGGCATGCTTTCTCTTCGTTGTCGGTACCACGGGCAGTTCATGGCGTGGGATGGGATGGGATGGTATGGCGTGTAGCGGAGTGGAGTGGCGTGGCGTGGAGTGAGCCTCGGTCCTGGTGTTCCGGGCTCCGAAGCAGCATCTTACGCCCGGCAACGAAAGGAAAGCCTAGCAATAGTTGTGTAGTGGTGTCTCTTGGAATAAAATGAAGCGAATTAAGCGGCGTGAATTAAAAGACTGCCGCTAAGAAGCGACCAGCGCTAAAATAATTGTGGGCTGACAAAGAGAAAGAGAAAAGGCCATTATAAATCGATCGGAGCTAAGGATCGGGGATTAGAAAGCCTGCTTGTAGTGCTAGCTCTGCTGCCTGGCGTTCATTCGGTGGCTTTTCTTTTTGCTTCCAGTGGAGAGGTGCCCTGTACTTACAGAGGGGGAGGCCTGGGAAAAAGACCGACGTCTCGGCAAACGGATCGTCGGGATTTCGCCTGGCTAGCGGGCTCCCATATTATCGAGATGGTGGGTTAGCAGAATAACGGCAGAAAATATATCGAAATTTTCTCGCTGCTAGTTTTATTTTCACCAGAGGAGGCAGGGAAAAAAGAAAAAAAGGAGAAAAAAAAGAAGAAGAAAAAACCCACACCCAGTATTCACAAACCATATCTCTTATGTAATGCACATGAAGCTAAAACAGCGTTCAACGGGCGGCTTTCAGCGGGAGCAGGAAAGGCGGTATAACGCCAGGATCGTGACTGACGTAAGCAACGGAGACACAAGAAACGCAGATGAAAGAAATTGGGCGCCCAAGAAATTTCAGAGCACAAAGGCTTCCTCAACTTCATCTTGCCTCTTCTTTCTCTCCTCCCCCAGCCATCCTCTTTGAACATGCTCTGCAAATCTCGGCGCCCGTCAATTTGCAGACAGCCGAGCGGCTAAGCTACTGGACAAGGCCCCCCCCCCCCAACCCCCATGTCGTGGTCTAAATGACCATGACAGGAGGAGGAAAAAAGGACGCACAAGCAAGAAGCAATTCTACTGGCTGGCGTTTAGGGATTAAAGGGGCAGCGAGGCCGTCATGATCAGCGATTGTCGTGGTCGGCGTTGTGATGATGGTGGTCACAGTCAGTCCCGGTCACAGTCGTGGTCGTCGCCTACCGTTGTGGAAGCACCAACCCAGCGCTAGGCTCAATTAGGGTTAAACAAACAACGCCAGCGGCTCCCACGGCACACCGCCTTTCGCCCACTTCACGATCAAACGACCGGTCACGTGACGGAAAAAGAACAAACAAACAGGCTTCTCATGCCACGCTGGCCACGGTCAACAGTCATAACATGCAGCAAAGAAAAGCAAAATGGCCGTTCATTTACAGTGACTGGGCTCGGCTATGTGCAGAGCTGGAGTGCATCTGGACTGCTGTATGCCACGGCACATATATCTGCCTTCTCACATCTCTCTTATGCACGCATGCATGCAGGCGGGCATCCTGGCTTGCTGCATCAAGTCTGCCCATTGCCTGTCCTTGTCGCTTCTGTTCTTTTCTCTCGAGGTGCAGAAATCCTGCCAGCCAAGTTTTCAACGTTATGTTGTCGTCTTGTCTCCTTGGCCAGCCTTTCTGGTGGTCCGCGTCCAGAAGGACAACTCTAGGGAAAACCTGCTTGCCTGCAGCAACAGCACAGCACACAACGGCCAACACAGCATAGCACAGCAACATTCTTCACAGCTAATCCCAAGCCCAATCCGCCAGGGCACCACTTGGGTTCATGCTGCTCTTCATGTCTCTAGATGAAACACCGAATGGCACCCTGGCAAGGCCAAATTGCGACTCTACTCTACGACAATGCGACATGCGACTATGATGAGTGTGACATGTGCTTTCACAGACTCTCTCTCTCCCTCTCTCTTTGCCAACCTGGTTCATCTCAGTCAGAGACTCATTCATGACAGGCCATGTGGGCTTGGGTGGGTTCCGTTGACGAGATTAAACTCATATGGGTCAAGTACCGAAATCAGGCCATCCAATGAGCCATCCATCCCTTGAAAATTATTCACTTTCACGCGAAGGAGAGGGTCATATCATGGGGGAGGAGACGACTGGGAGGGGACCAGCACCAGAGGCTTGGCCGTCTTTTCTCCCTCCCGCACATGACAAATTGGATGTCGGCGGGGGGGGGGGGCCGCGGTGTTGCGTTTTTGTCAGGCATACTGCACTGCGGACTGGACTGCGGATGAGGTGGCAAAAGAGACAAGACAAGAGAAGAGAAGAAGAAAGAGAGTCGAGTCAAGACTTCATCTCTCACGCTGCCAGTCCGCAAGTTGGTCAAGCCTTTCCTGTCTTGTCTTTTTTTCTCTCGCCTCTGCCAGTTCTTTGCTACCCCGCCGCACTGCTGTGGCCTTGCATGAAACAGGCTTTGCTTAAACGTCCTCTGTGACCTCGTTGCATCCTCCTCTGCCTCCTCCTCCTCTCCCTCCAGCCCAAGCTGGTGTCTTGGTGCTAGCTACGGCTGGGCTCTACGCAACGCATGTGACTCGGCGAGCCTTTTCTCCGTGTTCTTTTTTGTTTCTTCAAACTTTGATAGCTCCTCTCTTATCAGGCCCGTGAAGAAAAGAGACTGCTTGTTTTTTTTCTTTCAGCTTGGACGAGGGGCTGGGTCTAGAAGATTAGGAGCAGGAGGAGCCAGAGGACGAACCAGGACGAAAGCCCGCCAGGCTCTCATGACTCGGGGTTGATGTCGTTTTTTTCTCTTCCTTTTTTCTTCATAGATAGCATCCTCTTCTCACGTCATGAGAGCAAGCAAACAAACACCCACAGCTGAGCTGAGCTGATAAGAGGGCTCTTATGACGCTTTGATGTTGGCTGCGGCGGAGGGGTTTGCGTAGTCCCGCCCGTCTGGTCTGGATATACCAAGATGCGATGCAGATGGCGCGTGGTTGATACGTTGGTAAATCTGGTGTGGTCTGGCCACTGGGTCAACAGACGTTCACTCAAGATGGCCAGCCGTATGCACAATTACGTCACTGGGGCTGGGGAGACGTGCAGGCGGAGGGTCACCACCCGTTGGTGTGCCTTTTTCTTTTCTTTCTGACCTGCAGTCAAAGGCACTGTCAAGTAGAGACACACCGAATACCGACTGACCGACAAAAGCCTGATAAAGCCAGCCAGCCAGCCAGCCAAAGAAAGCACCCGTTAAACGCCGGACGCTCGGTGGCTTTACGCCTTTCGGTACCGAGCCGGACTTCTACAAAACCCCGCGTCGAACTATACTTTGGCTTCACCCAACAACAGAAGTTGGGGCACTGGGTTCAGAAGGTCTGGACAGCGGCGTACAGGGGGGGTAGCAGGGTGGGCCCCATTTGATAGCGGCCGACAGACCCCTGTAGCCAGGACCTGCCAGCGCCTGCCAGCGCCTGTAAACAGAAACACAAGCCTATTCCCAACAGACTGAAGATTTGGCGGCTTCTTAGTGTGGCTCGCATGGTATTATTCAACGTGTGATGAGATTGGGGCTTTTGTGAAGTTTGTGAATTTTGCTGCTCTTCTCTTCTCTTGGTGACTTGTACAGGGGGCTTTTTGGATTGGACGTTCTTTTCTCTTGCACGGAGAGGGAAAGGCCTTTTTTTCCTTCTTTTTTTTTCCTTTTTTTTCCTCTTTTTTTCCTCTTTTTTTCTCTTTTTTTTTCTCTTTTCTTGCGCAAAGAAACATGCCACCCACCAGCTTGCTCGGTTAGTATTGCGATCGGCTTCCTCGTATTTTCCCAGGCCTTGTGTGTGCATTCTTCCACAGAACAGACAATTCTCGTCAACTCTAGCTTCAATGCTTGCCGACGTCCCAGTGCAGAAAATAGCGCCTGTTAAGCAAAACCTGGCAGCAGCAGCAGCATCCGCGCCCGCGCCCGCCCAATGCCATTTTGCCTGCTTGCGTGCATGTGCGTTGGCATGCATGCCGATGCCGTCTTTCTTTTTTGAGAGGGCGGCGGACGGGGCCATGCAGCGCCCTATGCCGCACTAAAAAAACTGCAGACCCCGTGTGCTTTACAGGCGCACCTACCGCTGTACGACGTCTCCCTTCAGGGCCTCTCGGCTTCTAGGCCTCTGGACTGCTGGGCTGCTGGGCTGCTGGGCCTGTAGCAAAGAACAGGGGGCCTGAAACAAGCACAGCTTCCAATCTGTATTTGGCAGAAAGCTCGGCAGGAAGGCGACGAGGCAGAGCGAGGCAGAAGCATTGGCATTTTGAGGGGGGAGAAACAAATATTTTTTATTTTTCTTTATTTTTATTTTCCTCTTTTTTTCTTTTCGGTGGCCTGTCATCCGTCTTCTCTGTGCTTTGTGCTTGTGCTTGGTGGTGTTGCTGTCGTTGTTTATGCTGACTGTTTATTTCTGACACAGAGAAACAAGGCCGGCTTTTTTTTCTTTCTTTTTTTCCCGTGTCAAATCCAACGTGCCAAAAAAAGACGACAGCAGAAAAGAAAAAAGATATCCTGAAACAGTCCGTCCACATTAGTCTGTCTGCAGGTTTGACAGATTGGAAAGCCTGGCTGGCTGTTAGTTTATTGTTGGTGGTTTGTCAGGTTGGGATAGTGGGAGATGGGTAATGGCTAATGGAATGGGTAATAGATGCCTTGGATTGGGACAGAATAGGCGCCTTGGGACAGAATAGGCGGTTTCGATTTGGGTGATGGTGATACAATGCAAAACATGCAGACGGGATGGGACGGGACTTGGGCAAAGCTGCAAAAAGAAAAAAGAGACAAGAAGTAGGAAAAGGGCGATAATAACGTTGGGAGGTCCGCATAGGCCAACAGCGGCGATATCAGGGTTTTGGTGTTGTGGCAAAAAAGAGGGTGGAAGTACAGGGTACCTGTGTTATGGGAACCCTTAGGGTAGTGAGGCAGGTCACAGACACAAGACGTTGAAAGAGGGGAAAAGAAAAAAAAAAAGTATTTCTTTTTAAAAAAAAAGGCTTCACTTCTCAATGACGGCTTTAGACTGGCCTGTCTAGACTCGCCTCAAGCACAGAGCAAAAGCAGCACAGAGCGAGAGTAAAGCAGGAAGCACAGAGCCACAACGAAGCACAGCAGCAGAAGTGTACGGTTAAGGCTGAGTTGGGTGAAGCTGTGCAAAGAAAAAAGAAAAAAAGAAAAAAAAAGAAAGAAAAAAGAAAAAAAAAGAAAGAAAAAAGAAAAAAACCAAGCCTCCTTGCACTGCTCTCCTCTGTATCTGTGTTCTTTCTGGCTGTAAATATCAGGCTGACTTAATGTCAAGCATGCCTTTTTTTTTCGTCTTCTTCTCCGCTTGTTGTTTGTTCACTAGACACAGCCTAGCCTGTTTGCAGCACAAACGTTCTTTAGTGTATGTGTGTGAGTTCGTTTCTTGGCGCTTCAGGGCGTTAGGGCGTTAGGGCGTTAGTGGTGCGCTAACAGCAGCCACTTACAGGCTGCTTGGGGCTACAACAGCCACTAACAGTGCAACAAGGGAGAGGGGCACAGAGTCTAGAGAGGGGGGAGAAGGCTTCCTTGCAGATAAGCCCGCCTGTGACTGCAGACACACTACTGGCTGTGTATAAAGTCTGTCTAATGCAGTGGTGCCAGTGAGAGAGGGCCCTGAAGCTCCAAGCCCCCCCAGGCACCAGCGCAAAAACACTCAAAATGAAACATCATGAATGGAAAGCTTCACGACTCTGCTGCAGCCTGGTAGTATTGTTGTCAACTCTATAAATTGTCGTCTCCCTGTTTTTCATTCTTCTTCTCTAGCCTGCCCAGTCCGGTCCTGTTCTGGCCTGGCTTGGAGCTCGCTTCGCGCTCTGCTCTTTAGCTCCTTGTCCACGTTGGGCCTAGACGCATTTCATCGTGGCAATCTAACGGCGACGGGATGCTCAGTTTCTCCAGCCAAGTGTTAGGTGTGGCCCGTTTCGGTGTTCTATGACGACATAAAAAAAAGAGGGGTGCACAATTTTTATGTGCGTGCGTGCATAATAGTCTGTGTAATATCATCCTTCCTGTTGTTGATGTTGATGTTGATGTTGTTGTTGGTGTTGGTGTTTGCTGATAAATCGCAGTTGATGCAGGAGCAGTGGAAACACACGCAGTCGCAGAAACGGGGGGGGGGGCAGATGGAGGGAGAAGGAAAAAGAGAGAAGCTGGCCGTCCGCTGCTGTAATAAGCTTCCCCTCTGGCTACATAGACGTAGACATAGACATGGGCCACTGTACTTTTTGGCTCTGGCTTCGGGGGCTCGACAAGGGGAGAGGGGGAACTGAATTCCCGAGCATTCCGAGCTAGACCCCCCCTAATCAAGTCTTCCCTTTCTGTCCGTTTTCTCTCTTTTTATTCTATCTGACAGGCTTTTTATTCCCTCTTTTTATTCTGTTTTTTTTTTTTTTTAATTCTTCTTTTATTCTTTTTTCCCGGCTTCTCGATCTTCTTGCCTCTCCATATCCCTCTACCTGTTTGTAGCCCTGCCCTGGCAAAATCCCTTTCATAATTTTACTTCTTCCAGCGGTTACTTGCAACGCACGCACCCACAGCGAACAAGCAACGTCGGTACGGTAGCAGGTTTTGTCACTGAATCCACAGCAGCCTGTTGTGTTGTGGGCTTTTTTATTTTATTTTACTTTTATTTTCTCGTCCTTTTTTCCCTTCCTTTTCTCGTCCTTTTTTATCTTCCTTTTCTCGCCTTTTATCTTCCTTTTATTTCTTTTTATTTGCTTCTTTTTTTTTTCTTTTTTCTCTCCTGCCGTGTGCTCCTCTTCTCTTCTGCCTCGCTTTTTACTCTGCTCGTCCGTCACCTTACTTCCACTTCCACTTCCATCTCCCCGTCCCTTTCTCTTAAGAAGCACAAGTCCCCCTTGGCTTCAACGAAGTCGGCTTCCGTCGTTCGCGATCGATCCTATTTTAGGTCCCTTCATCTCAGCGTCCTCATTATTCGTTGTTTTTTCTTTTCTTTTCTTTTTCTCTTCCCTTTTCCCTCTCCTCGTCCTGCCCGTCGTCGTTGTCGTCGTTTCTCGCCTTCACGACCGCCAGTCTCAATCTCGACCGACCTTGACCTCGACATCGACGCCGTCAATTTACCACAGCCGTTCCATCGTCGTCATCGTCATCGCCATCGCCATCTCCATCACCTCCTCTCCTCCGCCCTCCCTCTCTGCCGCCTCCGCTTCATCGCCTTGTCCTCCCACCCGACTCGCTGTACCTGTGCCCTCCCCCCGCCTGTCATACTCTCTCTCCCCCCAATAGCCTTCAACATGGCCGACTTCTTGTCGTCTTTGATGCAGGCTACCAAGCCCAAGCTCAACGGCCCTCTGAGCCTCGCCTCGCTCAACCCTTTTCCCCAGAAGTATCGCCATATCCGTGGCCGAAGCCGCCAGAAGAGCAACGTCGCTCTGCCCAATCCCAACGATGTCACCCACCTCCAGACCTCCTTCAACGTCTCCGACTCCCTCCGCGCCCTACAGCGCCACCGGTGGACCGCTCTCGACCTCCAGTACCTCTTCCTCGCCGCCTTGATAATGTTCTGCATGTACATCACGCCGTCGGCTCCCTTGCTCAAGCTGTTGTGCATGATTGGTGCCTCTATCATCTTCTTGATGCCCGTCACGCGGCAATTTTTCTGGCCTGCCCTGCCCGTGTGGTCCTATCTTCTCTACTTTTTCTGCAGCCGGTAAGTAACTGACGGCGCCTGCCATCTCCCCTCCTCCCAAGACCCCCTCATCCGCTGACTCTCTTCCTCGATCCCCCCCCCACAGCTTCATCCCCGCCGGCTACAGACCTCACATCTGGGTGCGCGTGCTCCCTGCTCTGGAGAACGTGCTCTATGGTGCTAACCTGTCGAATATCCTGTCGGCCCACACTCACCCCATCCTCGATCTGCTGGCATGGCTCCCCTACGGCATTTGCCACTTTGGCGCCCCCCTCGTCTGCGCCCTCATCATGTTCGCCTTTAGTGCCCCGGGCACCGCTCCTGTCTTTGCCAAAGCCCTGGGCTGGATGAACGTTTTGGGCGTCACCATCCAGCTCATCTTCCCGTGCACGCCCCCGTGGTACGAAAACGAGCGTGGTCTCGTGCCTGCCGCCTACGGCATGCCTGGCTCTCCGGCCGGCCTTGCCCGCGTCGACAAGATCCTCGGCATCGACATGTACACCACCAGCTTCACGACGGCCCCGCTGCCCTTTGGCGCCTTTCCCTCGATGCACTCGGGCAACGCCGTGCTGGAGGCCATGTTCATGAGCTACTGCTTCCCGCACCTGCGCCCCCTCTTCATTGCCTACGTTGGCTGGATCTGGTGGGCCACCATGTACCTGAGCCACCACTACGCCATCGACCTGGTCGGCGGCGCGCTGATCGCGCTGGCGTTTTTCTACTTTGCCCGCACGCGCTTCCTGCCGCGGCGCCAGGCCGACAAGGCGTGGCGCTGGGACCACGAGTACGTGGAGTACGGCGAGCGCCGCAGCGTGTTTGACGAGGAGTTTTCGGCGTACTCGCTCAACATCCTGGGCCCGTCGCGCCTGCAGACGGACAGCGACGAGTGGACGGTGGGCAGCAGCTCGGGCATCACGTCGAGCAGCGGCAGCGTCAGCGGCAGCATGAGCCCGGTGACGGACGACACGCCGCGCCGCAGCACATTCTCGCTGGAGCTCACAGAAAACGGAACGCCGTGGGACAGTACATATAACACCACGGAAAGCGAGATCAACGAGGTCGTTCTCGTTCGGTAGCGCTCTTTTTCGGGCTGGCTTTGTTTGTCTTTTTTCACGTTTGTATTTATAACACTATAATAGTTTCTGTTTGTGTCTCTTCTCGTTGCCTTTTTTCTTTTCAGCCTCTTTTTCTTTCTTTTTTTTCCCTTCTTTCTATTATCCCCCTTCTTCTCGTCTGCCTTATTTTCTTTCTCTCCCCCTTTTCTCTCTTGCGGTTGCTCTTCTTCGACACACTCGTTCATACAGCGCGAATTTCCATGGGCACAAATCTCATTTCACGCATCTATTTGCATAGCGCGGCTGGTTCACGGCTTTTTTTTTCTTTTTATTTTCTGTTTGTTTCTTTTTTTTTTCTTGTTATCCTCCTCACCACACTTCACACACACACACCTTAATGAGACTTACGACACGAATGGTTTTTTTGGCACTTGGCATCTGGACCTGTCATATCCTAATCTTCTATTAACACTTTTAACATTATCTTGATTCTTGTCTCTGCTACAAACGCTGAAAAACAACAAATATTTTGGACTCTTGACACTATGATGTTTTTTTTTTGTATATTGAATTTGCATGTCTTTCGTCTGACTCAGCAGCTCTTGCGCCAGAAGTGGGGGCGTAGAAATGGACACTTGAATTATCCAAGAATTTCCCTTTTCTTTTCTGTCGTTTTTGCTGTTCTTGCTAATCGCCGAGGTTTTTGCTTGGCTTTGCCTTCGGACTTTTGAGGTGTCCGGGTGTCCGCTTTTAAAAAAAGTATTTCTTTTTTTTTTAAATTATTTTTACATGGAGAGCAACAACCACAGCGCAGAACAACAGAACACACAGACTTCGCTGACTTGGCTACATTTCTTCCCTCTTCCCTCTTTCTTGTTAGTCCTTCTTCTCTGCCTCCTCCTCGTAGTGCGGCGCCGGGATTTCGTCTTCTGTCTCTTGCTTCATCGCTGTTTCACAACGTCGGCTGACGCTGGTGATGGTTGGCTGGCTGGCTGGCTGCGAAATTAGCCCGCTGACGACCTTGCGCCAAGGTCTGCTGCTATCCCCCAGATAATTTAGTCCTTTGTCTCTGCCCCGGATAACTCGTCCCTTGTCTGCCCCCGTCAAAGGCTGCTGTTGTCGTGCCCCTAGTTCCACATCCCTATCGTGTCTTTTTGTTCTTTTGTCGCTGGTTGGTTGGTTGCTGTTTACTTGGCTTGTTGCTACCTGGGGGCGGCCATGGACCAAGGAATTCCCAGTAGACCTTCGTTCTCTCTCTCTACAAGACTCATTGTATCGTTTGGCTCGGCTTGGGCTTGCCTTGGACTTGATTTGCTCTGTCCTCTGCCTCCTTGACTTGGTTGCTGCACCCATCACATGTTTGCCCTCTACATGCATATGCACGTGCACCCCGTGGACATGTGCGTGAGTTGTTCCAGACTGCGTTGGATAGGAATACCAGCCAACCAACAGCAGCGAGACAAAAAGCAAAGAATCAGGGCTGTACCTTTTTTCTCTTTTTCTCAGGGTGTTGGTTCATGAATTCTTCGCTTCATGATTTGTGTGTGTGCAAGACGCCCAACGAACGTCATGTTTGTCCATGGTCGGCATTCCTCTTCACATGTCCCGGCGCTGCGGACTTGGAAATACAGCGGGTAATACGGGCTGACCTCTTTCATAACAGGACCGATGGTGTAGTTGGTTATCACGTTTGTCTAACACTCATCTCTGAATGGATGGACACAAAAGGTCGGCGGTTCAAGTCCGCCTCGGTTCACTTTTTGCATGTGCACTCAGTTGAACACTCAGTTTCTGGGTATCTCTCTGTCTGCATGGATTGGATGTCCCTATATATCCTCTTTTTTTCTTTCTTTTTTTGCGCGCGCCTGCAAAAGAAAGAGTCTGGCGGACTGCCTTTTGCTGTCGGTAAACAGCAAAAAGAATATGTCTCGTGGATAAGCAAGAAAGACAAAAAGCACAGACAGACACACACGTCTGGCTGCCAAAAAGTGAACCGAGGCGGACTTGAACCGCCGACCTTTTGTGTCCATCCATTCAGAGATGAGTGTTAGACAAACGTGATAACCAACTACACCATCGGTCCTTGTTAAAACCCCGCTGCTATATGCTCTTTTGTCACACAACGGCAGCGTCTTCTTTTTCCCGACCGACGAGCCCAACATTAGTGTAACGTGTAACTGTGGACTGGGGACTGTAGGATCGACTTTTGCCTATACATGTCGCAGTCATCTTGGTGCTAGCAGAGGCTTGTTAGCCGTTAGGAAAATGTTTGTACGGAGACATGATTCTTGTAAAAGATGCTGATTCTGCCCAATCAACAAGACGGAAGCGTTGTATTCTAGCAATCAGATGACAAGCGGTCAAGTGGTGCAGCACAAGGCGAGTCTTCTCCGCCCCCGCCTTCGTGCATGCATGCATAACTCCGGTGCAACTCCGCGGAAAACCCCGCTGCCAGCCGGCGCCATCGTGAACCCTAGCCACAAGGGTTTACCCCCAACAGCGACTTACAATGCTGCACCCTCCACTTGCAGCCTGCAGAACGAAGCTCGGCCCACCTTGATTGTTCCGGTCTTGGTCCAGGCTCATCTCGAAGCGCCGGGGACAAGGTGCAGGTTTTTCACCAACTTGGCCTTTTGCGTTGATTTACGTGAGCTTGTATCTTATCGCGTAGCACTTTATGAATTGGGGCAGCGGGCCATCGGCTGTTGTTATAGCTCGTGCTATCCGGTAGGATTTGACAGCCATAAAGGCAACAAAACCGCCGTGGCTCCCAGCTCCAGAGGCGTAGAAGCGTCAAGCACACACAACGTCCATTGGGCTTCTTGGAGTAGACCTTTGAAATCCCTCACAATGCTGGCTGCTCTCCAGATCGTGCCCTTCCTGGCTCTTGCCGGCTCTGCTGCTGCCGAGACTGTCTATGGCGCGGCCGTGTTCAGTCGTCATGGCGATCGTGAGTTGATATAGCCTCCCTCCCAACAGAAAAACAAACCCCGTACAGACCCCGTGCAGCTAACCCGGCATCCCAGGCACCACCAAGCACTACCGCAACCAACAGCTGACCACGGTCGGCGCCAACCAGAACTTCGTCATGGGCAGCGCCTACCGCAGCCGCTACCTGCTGGCCTCGTCCGAACACCAGATCGCCAACATCTCGCAAGACAAGTATGTTTCCTCGCAGATCTACGCCAGCGCCCCCGACAGCGGCATTCTGCTGGCCACGGCCAACTACTTCCTGCAGGGCCTCTACCCGCCGCTGGACACCATCAATGCCGCCGAAGCCGGCACTGCGCTCGCCAACGGCACCAAGGTCGCCGCCCCGCTGTCCGGCTCCCAGTACGTGACGCTGCACGCCGAGGACGCCAACTCGCCCGACACCATGTGGATCAAGGGCGACGAGAACTGCCCCGCACAGGCAGCCACGGTCAGCGCGTGGGAGGCCAGCGCGGTGTTTGCCGAGCGCATGGCCGACACCAAGGGCTTTTTCGAGAGCATGTACCCGGCGCTACGCGACGTGTACGACTACACCGACGCGGCGCAGCTGTCGTACGCGCAGGCCTACGACATCTACGACCTGATCAACGTGGCGCGCCTGCACAACGCCAGCTCGCCGGCCGCCAACGTCTCCGACGAGCAGCTGTTCCAGCTGCGCACGCTGGCCGACAGCGCCGAGTTCGGCGCCAACTACAACGCCGCCAACGCCGACTCCGCCATCCACGCGCAGACCCTGGCTGCCGCTTTTGTCGCCCAGCTCAACGCCACCGTGGCCGGCAAGGCCAAGCTCAAGTTCTCGCTGTTCTCCGGCAGCTACAACACCATGCTGGCCTTCTTCGGCCTGCTGCAGCTGCCCCAGACGTCGCCCGACTTCTACGGCCTGCCCGACTACGCCTCGACCATGGGCTTCGAGCTGTTCACCGCCGCCAACTCGTCCGCCTTCCCCGCCAACCCCGACCGCGATCTGCGCGTGCGCTTCCTCTTCCGCAACGGCACCCAGGGCGCGCTGGCGGCCTTCCCGCTGTTCGGCACCGGCCTCGACAGCCTGTCGTGGGCCGACTTCAAGAGCCGCATGCTGGCCGTGTCCATCAGCTCGGCCAGAGACTGGTGCAATGCGTGCGGCAGTACGCAGATCTTCTGCCTGGGCTACCAGGAGCAGGCTAGTGTTGCGGCTGCTGTCGCTGCCGCTGCCGGAGCGTCGGACGGCAAGGGCGGCATGTCCAACGCCGTGGCGGGTGTCGTCGGTGCCATGGTCATGCTGGGCGTGTTTGCCGCGGCGGCACTCGTGGCGTTCTTGATGTTCCGCAGAAAGACCAAGTCGGCGCTGCCTCCTGTGGCTGCGAGCAACGGGAGCGTGCACAGCTCGATTGGCGAGAAGACGCACGTGAGCATGGAGAGCAAGGTGTAGGCGTGTTGTATGGTGCAACATAGAAAAGGGGTAGCGAGGAATGAGGTCACGAGTAGGAAATAGAAGACTGCATAGCGTGGAGTCTGGCCTTATTCGCGGTCTGGTTGTTGCATGTAGTCTCCAAGGATATCTGCCAATTAATGCATTGCAAGCACTGTTAGAGTCTGGACTTCTGATTCTAAATATGCGTTACTATTATTCATCGTTTTTTTACCACATGTACCAATACCGTGTATAACCTGAAATCAAAACCCAATTACCGCAAAGCCACAAAATAATTAATACGTCCGCTAATCGATCGACGTTGTCCCAAAATCAACATACCAAAGAGTCCCTAGAAGATTGTGGTCGGCTTCCAGTCCCGTGCGATGCCACGCGCAATCACGACAAGAACCAGAGAAGCACCGTAGACTATCGACGTGAACATGATCAGGCCCCAGTAGTGGCCGCCGTTGGCCTGCAGAATAGTGCCACCAATAGGCACACCGATGAGCGGGCTAGTTTGCACTCGTTAGCACACACGTATTGCAAAGACAAAACATCGTCGTTCGGAAGGAAGAGGGGAGACAGAAGAGACAAAGAAACTCACCCAATGCTAACCACAGTGTACAAAGTGGCATAGTACCGTCCGTACTCCTCGGTTCGACACAGCTGGCCTACACAAACCGGCACCAGGCTGATGTTGCTGCCACTAGCCACGCCGAAGATAACAGCAAACACAACCAGGACAGCCACGCTTTCGCCAGCTGGCAGCCAAAGCCCCAGGCACGAAAACAAGCACACCAAGAGGCAGAAAGCAAGCGTATTGAATCTGCCTAGGACGTCGGCCACAAGGCCGGCCAGCGCACGGCCAAAGAATGAACCGGCGTTGAGGATGGCAACCAGCTTGTATGACAGTGACATCCCGAGGCCCATGTCGACGGCATAGCTACTGATGTATGTGATGGGTACAAAGAGCGACAGCTCCATCAGCATGACGGCAAAGGTTAGCAGTGTAAAGGGGGCTTGCTTGAAAATGCGAGTATCCGGCCAGACGTTGGAGCCGGGAAGCGGAGGGAGACGCGAGCGGACGAGCAGGGTGGCGATGAACGAGAGGCTAAATATGATGAATCCAAGCACGCGCAGAGACCACTGGAAGCCTATTTTGGGGATCAGTTGTTGTAGCATCAGGGGAAAGACCACGCCGCCTACGGATCCGCCCGTTGCTGCAATGCCGGTAGCCAGCCCGCGGCGGCAGAGAAACCAGTGGCCAGGAGCAGCAAAGGAGGGAGTGAAAATTAGAGAGGTACCGATGCCCGTGAGAATACCAAAGGACATGATGAACTGCCAGTACTCTGCGAAGCGGTGTTAGTAGTTGGGTCTGGCAGCAAGTTGTTTGGGAATTGCACTTACCAGTTGCCAGGCTGGTCATCATGACACCTAGACTCAGAATAATACTGCCGGAAAACATCATCCATCGGGGTCCGTATAAGTCAAAGATGGGGCCTCCCAGAACACCGCCCGCCATGGAGATGAAGAGATAGATGCTGAAGATCCAGCCAACAGAGCCATCACTGTACTGATCAAGGATGTTATTTGCAATGTATGTGTGCACCACGCCGATAGAGTTCATCAGGCCAAAGCATGATGTGGTGCCGCAGAACGAGCCAAAGACAACCAGCCAGGCCTGAAAGCCACCCTCGGGATAGTTGTTTGGATCTGTGCGTTGGCGGGTGAGCTCTTCAAGAGCCTCCTGTGGGGAGCATTTTGGCTCTTGGGGGGCTATAGTATCTGTGGCCACCGTCTTCTCATAGTACGGTTCAAAGTACGGGGCCTTGTTGGCAGTATCATTGATGGGGTCAAAGTCGCGGTTTGTCATAGCAAGAGTCAACGAGGTAAGGTGTAGCTGGGTGGGCAAGTGTAGGAGTGGAGATTCAATGGTTCAAGGACTTGTGGTCTAGAGAAAAAATATTAGAAGCTAATGAAGATGAAGGTGAAGATATGAGATATGGAGAGTCTCCTTACCAACAAAACGAACAAGGCCGTGGCTCTCGTCATCTTTATAAAGGTTTTCTAGCTTTCCCTTGGAGCTCTGTACCAGCTCCACCTCTTTGAGACGGGCCGGCATCGCCAAAGGAAAAAAGTTCCCGCCTACACATACTCTGAGGGTAAGAAAATTAGAGCCGATAAAGAGAACAGGCGTACGGCTCTAGAACGGCCCGAGCTGCAATGGTCGAGGCTCAGGCAAGCCCAAGGCACGGCAAAGGAGTGAATCTAGTCCATTCGAATCCTGTAAAAGAGGAGACAGGGAAAAAAAAATAAAGGAAAAGCTGTCAACTGGGCCCATCCATCCGCTGGATCGAGTGGTAAGCAAGCCGTGAATTCGTGAGTTTGGGATCATGTTCGTTGTAGTGACACTTGGGCGCTGGCCGAGTTCCCTTTGCACACGCCTCCCGGGTAGCGTTTCCGAGGAAAGGAGATAGAGAAGGAGAAACCAGGGGTCTCATGATAGTTGGAGACAGCGCGTTGTTGGCTGGCTACATGCAAGTGGCCACGATGGCTGCTGTCGCCATGTCCAACGCTGCAGGCGTGCCGTTTATCGTGGACTGCCGGTTCGAGTCGTGTTTTGCCGGATATCTATGGAGGTCAGTTTCCGCGGCAAGTGTCAGTGTGTGTGTGTGTGTGTGTTGGCTGGTTTGTGTGCGATTGATTGTGGTTTCTTTTGTGTGGCACACACACGCACACACACACATACACGGTGGGTTAAGTTACCTTATACAAAAGTGTAATTCAGGCTATTATCGCCTGACTTCACAGGAGAAAAAAGCAGAAGCTTTGTGCAAAGGCGCAGCAGAACTTCGTGGAAAGCGACACGCAAGCATCGCGGTGGCCATTCTTACAGACCTCAGATGTTGAAGCTATCAAGAAAGTCGAAGAAAACTCGAGAAGAATACAGAATTATGGCCTAGCCTGTTACGCCAGAGGGGCCCGCTTTTTTAAATGCTCTCTTCCAATTGGGCAGAGAGGCCAGTCCACCACCCAAAAAGGAAGTCGTGATCTTATCCTCAACGACCCATCCTCAGTTCAACTTGCAACAGCAATTGCCTTTTTTGTTGTCAGAATCTCATGGAATTGGGCAGATGATGCCACCAATTTTTTTTTTACGAGCTCTGTACTTTCTTTTTGTGTGTTTGTCCCTTTGTGCGTTTTGTGCGTTTTGCTTAGGGTTTTGTTTCTTTTTCTCTTTTTTTCGACACGCCCCCCCCTTCCTCATCCAGATGTCGGGCTCTTGCCTTTTACGGTGCCGTCTTCTCCAACCCAGCCATTGTCCAACCCGACATCGGCATTGGCTTGTTTTGCTATGACTCGATACCCACGATCACGATGGACGTTCTGTTATCAACTTCGGCCACCCCCCCCAGGAGTACGGCCAGATTGTCAAGGGGCTTCGAGCGAGGTGGAATGTGGGGTAGACCACAAGAGGACCTGTCCTGTCTGTGCTGTGCTGGTCTGTCTTTGATTACAGCGACTCCAGAGTACGTACTACATCGACGGCGGCTCTCCCGCCATGTGGGCTCTCTATCGGCCATTCACCGACCACCAGAATCCAAGTACCGCCATGTGTCGGTACACGGCTGGACGAGGCGGTAAGAAAACAGCGATTGTCAGCATTCTGGACCAGCCCGTTGCTATTCGCATGTGAGCTGCCGCAGATCCTAAAGCACAACCGGCCCGGTTTCTTGAGCAGCAAGCAACCCAAGTGCACAGCACCGCAGATAAGGTATACGGACAGACAAATACCACATGCAGTGCACAACGGGCAAAAAGAGAAGCTTAGATCGTTAAGACCTCTCTTTTTAGCGATATTTTGTCATCATATAGCCTTGGCGGTGCCAGGACGGCATTTGACCAGAGCCGTCACATGACCTTAACGCAGGGACGTCGTGACCGTTAAAATTGAAGTGTGTAAGTTGCATGTAGCACACGGATAGACGCGGGTGCAGCAGGACACAAACGCCCAACTAGAGTGGTACAAAGACAACAGCGCTGGGTTCCTGTCAGGAAGGAATAAAAAAAATATGACGAAAAAGATTAACGCTTACGACAACGACAGGATTCGAACCTGTGAGGGCGAACCCATATGATTTCTAGTCATACCCTTTAACCACTCAGGCACGTTGCCGGTTAACTTCATGATAAGAGCGTGACAATCATGGTATATACAGTCCTTTGATGCAGACAGCCAACCAGACAATTACATGTCCCGGCTAGATCCGGGCGGCCATTCTGCGACGACACCTCTGCGACTACATATCTGTAGCTCTGTACGCCTCCCGTGTTCGAAACAAACGTGTTTGGTTTATATCTTCCCTTTCTTCGAACAGCCCCTGAGACCAAGTCCTCCATGCAAAACGGCGTTTGACAAGGCGAACATCCAACCTTGAGCGTTTATGGTAATGATGATGTACAGCTGTACAGCTTCACAGCACTCATCCCGGCGTGGTTGGTTCAGGCAAGATTCTCAAAGCGCCTCTGGCCCAGCCGTCGGTGCGCTGGGATTCCAAGAGGCCCGATGGGAAACTGTGATGTTCTTCCTGTGCGATACATGCTGGGCACAATCGGTCTTAGACTCGGGAGCAGCGTTAGCTCCACGGCAAGACCCTTCTGCTTGGATCTATTTAGAGCTCTGTCTGGCCTGGGAAAAAAAAAAGGGCTGATGTATAGCCGCTTGGATCTTCATTGCCTTTTCTCTACGGCCAGGCAAACAAACAACGCAAAGACAAAGCAAGCTTCGTTGCCTCTTGCAAAACAAAACAACCTGATGCACCGCACATACACATATTTAAGTACACACACACACACACATTTCCACCGTCCGAACAATAAAGCGGCATATTCCCGCTTTGGGAAGCTGCAGGAGTTAAGGATAACAGCTATAGACAATGTTAAGCTTGGTATTATGCCCTGCGGAGATAAAGAAGAACACTGGCATGGGGTCACTTTGAAACGGGCGGCCCGGTTCGTCATGGACTCGATATCCTTGTAGGGGCGAGGGCGCGAGAAGGCAATACTCAACAGGGAGAAGGGATCGATCAAGCTCTAGAAGGGTATAAAGCTGGAAGGAGACGAGGGATAAGGCAAGGCCACTTCACTTGGACATATTGGAATGGGAGAAAGGGCTAATGAATTAAGACCAGAGCACACTAAAGCCAGCCATCCAGGAGACAACCATCTTACTGCGTGCTAAGCAGCAGTATTACTATGTACATGCTAGGGAAGGGAGAGGGGGAGACCTAGTTAGAGTCGGGCTCCAAGTCAAGAATGTGGTCTGTGCGGTTTTCTGGAGCGCTAGGGACGCCTTGAGGGACGCCTCTAGGGATATCTTGAAGACGGCCTCTGGAGACATTTGCCTTCACCTTTGCCAATTGCCTAGACTACAGTACAGCCCTCGTCAAGCATTTGCGGTCACCACAAGTCAGTCACGTATGGTCTGGGGCCCTGAACACCTTCTGATTGCAGTCTTTGGCTGATGTTGGTATTGCTTTTGGCGGCCGAGTAATTAGTAGCAAAAGTAAGAAAGAAAGGCGGTGATAAAGAGAGTAAAGAAAGAAAGAGAATAAAAAATAAAGACAGCGAAAGAAAAAAAGAAAAAAAAGAGAATGAAGAGGCTCGGTTCACACAAGAGGAGAACCCAAACCAGCCCAGTCCAGCCCAGCCCAGCGAGCCCTCGCCCCAGCCGGGAGATGTTGCGAGCGTAGCTTGGCTGTGCTTAGCCCGGCTTGGCCTGGCTGTGCTCGGCTTAGCCTAGCTTGGCCTAGCTTCAACAGTGGCCCACCACTGGTTGTTCTGGCTTCTGGTCTACAGAGTAGCCATGCCAGCAGCAGCGGCAGCAAAGGCCATGAAAGCAGGCACGAAGTTGGCGGGGGCTCCAGCCGTGGCGGTGGAGTTGCTGGCGCCAGTGCCGGAGGCAGAAGCAGCGGTGCTGGTGGAGGTGGAGGTTCCCGTGGCAGCAGCAGCAGAGCTAGTGCCGACCAGAGAGGCGATCCCGGAGCCGGAGGTGCTGGAGTTCACTGCCGCGACGGCACCGCAGAATTCGCTGGTAGCGGCCGCCATATTGTCTATCAAAGGCGCAAGGCATCATGGTTAGTGGGTGGGAGAGACTTGGTGTAGTGTGCAGTTACATGCCAAAGACCCGGGGGGGTGGACGCGGGGTGGAGAAGAAGTGGGTGGGTGGTATCCTGTGGTTTGGGCGAGCGGGGACGGGGGAGGGTCGAGACAGAGAGAAGAGAAGTCCACGGGAAAGATAGAAGTGGTCGCGGCTTACTAAAGGCAACATCGGCGCCACATGCGTTGACAATGCAGGTGGTGGCACTCAGCACAAGGTCCTCGGAGATGCTGTTGTCACAGAGGCAGGCAGAATCGTTAAATTCGCATGATGAAGACGAAGACACGGCCTCGCCCAGGCACTTGAGAGAGCACTCGGGGAAGTAGTCGGTCGCAAGAACCTCGGCAGTGGCGACGGCGGCCAGGGCAAGAATGGCAAAGGCGGACTTCATTTTGAAAGTTGGTTCGTAAGATGAAGAGACGGAGGTGGGGAGTGGAAAGGGTGGTGGTGAGGGTGGACCGGGTGTATTAAAGAGAAAAAAAAGGGAAGAAAGAAGAAGAATAAGTTGGCGGCGGAGAGTCAAGAGGAAATTTGATGGTCTGGCAAGTTGAGCAGTGGCAGGCTTAAAGGAGAGAAAGAAACAAGAGACGAGCTATGTGATGTGGCACGGCAGCAACTGGGCACACGGGAACAAAAGAAAATGACTTCACAGAGGAAAAGAGGAGAAGAGGAAACTGATGTGTCGGCGAGAGGAGAGAGAACACGGATACATAAGTACGAGCAGAGCACAGCAGGTCGAGCGAGAGTCGAGAGCAAGAATGGGGTCCAGAAACATCGACAACGGCCCAAGGTCTAAGCGCAGCAACTCGGATGATATTGTCAAAAAAGCCCTTCCTGGCTAGTTCCCACGCATTCCTCCACAACCGCATCACCGGGCAAGGCACCCAGTTAGCCAGAGCCAGACAGGCTACTATGCTGCAGCTATGCTGAAGCTAAGGCTAAGGGATCCATCCCAAAGCCAAAGCTAAAAGCAAATAATTAAATTTGGATTGGACATTGGACATTGGCCGTCGTGGTCTGAGCTGCGAAGCTAACTTGTTGCTGCTCCTGGGGTTGTCTTTCGCTGGGGCAGGCTCCTCTGGCTGGCTGGCTCCTCCGTCTCCTCCTTTCTCCTTATCCCAACTTCAGACATTGCCTGAGGCAGAGAGGAGCTGAAATCTCCGCAGGGGATCAATGGCTAGACCCGACAAGCCTACAGGGCTCACTCATAACAACGAAGTAAGCCAGGTCTTTTGCTCGGGCTTCCTGTTGCGCGCTCTGTCCTTTGTATGGACTTACTAGTGGCGGAAGACCATCGGATAGGGTCAGACCAGGCCTTGGAGGAAGAAGGGAAAAAGGGGTGCGTGCGTGCGTGCACAGCGCCATCCCCTGGCTAGTTCCCCCCTTCCCCTCCCCATCCTCCTCTTCGTCACCCCCTAGTAGAACGGCCAGACGGGCTCCAAGCTGTCAAAGTTTCGCTTCTGGATACGTGGGCCATTTCCCGTTTTCTTGTCGGAGAGTTTCTGTCTCTTTTCGTCGGCCAAGAGCGAGCGCATTCGGCTTTGTGTGGTTGGCCGATGTCATGTTGGGTGACATGTGATGTGATGTGATGCTGTCGGTGTTAGTGGTTGTGGGTTGTCCGGTTAGGGTTATGTGGAGATATGTGGGCTGGCTGCATCAACGTTGTATTGTGGGTAACACAAGCAGAGGAGACAGAAAGAAGCTTTGAATGCAGGGACAGCCGCAGGCAAGTCATGGTCACGGGGCCGGTCAATTGGATGGAGCCCCTATAGACAAACAATGAACAACGTCGGGTCTAGAGACGTTAGGGCGTCGTTGGCGAGATGCAGACAAAAAAAAATGAGTCTACATTCGTGACTCAAGGTACAAGATACACGAGAGCGGCCAGCACGAAAAGAAAAGGCCTGGGGCCGAGGGTTATCTTGGTGGCGTTCTGTCTTTTTGGGGCAGAGCTGGGATGGACCGGGCTGTGAAGACTCACTCACTCTCGCTCGTTCGCTCGTTCGCTCACTCGCTTCGCTTCCTCATTTCTTCGCGCCGTCGTTTGACAGTTGGTGTTCGGCTGATTTCAGGCTTCGGCCCTGAAAGCTGGGAGGAGGAAGAAGAGGACGAGGAGGAGGAGGAGGAAAAGAAGAAGGAGGAGAGGGGCCTATGCTCATGGCAGCCGGGCCATTTGAGCCCCACCTCCGTTCCCACCTTTGTTATCGAGCCCCACAACACAATGGAATATACTCGAATGTAAGGAGGTACATTGTACATTGTACATTGTATACAGGACCCTTTCTATCTGTGTACTGTCCTCTCGCCTCGCCCTCTGCTGTGCTTTCTTTTTTCAGGCCCACAGCCACAACGTGTCGCTGTCATATACCACCAGTCCCGCTCTCTGCAGCTGTAATATAGCGCTTGGTTTCCTGTCACACGCAACCGCTGCACCTAAGCGGAGGCACTGTTCGGGCTTTAATAATAATGCGCCGTCTTCGGGCCCGTCCCTCTAGCACTTGACATGAATACACACAAGTTAATTTACCCTATTATGGTGCGCAAGAGACTCGACCCGCGCGCCTTCACACAGGAGCAAAGCCGTCCTCGTTCCCCAGTACACTCAACGGGTGGTCGTCGCTGTCTTCTTTTCTACCTCTTGGATGCTTGGCGGCCTAACATGCAATCTTGGCTACGAACCAGTGACATCCAATGCAGCACTTAAAATGCAAGTCAACTTTCTTGATAACGCTCGGCCATGAGCCGCTGGAAAGCTTGTTGTTGGCGGGAGATAAGGGCGTACGTAATTGCGGACAGCTGTTAAGGCTGTAGAGACCCGAGACCCAAGGCAGTGGAATCATCATTGAGTCCGTCCTGGACCCGTCCTAGGTCTGTCCTTGGTCGTTCTTTGTTTGACTATCTGTAGCCCAGACAAATAGACAGAGTGTGCGGTGCGCCTGTAAATTCACTCACAATGCCAAGAACCCAAACATTGGCATCATAAAATAACCACGGCCCAAGTCATAAGAGGTGGCTTCTTCTTATCCTCTTTGGTGTGGCTTGTGTCTTGGCTTGTGTCTTGGCTTCTGCTTTGGCTTCTGCTTTGGCTTTTTCCTTGGCTTTGGCTTTCCGAGCATAAGCTCGGCTTGACACAACGGCCCAGCCCAAGGCACGAGCAGAATCAAGCATCAGTGGCTTGGTGGGGGAGGGATTCAGCATGCTCAGGTTGGGGAGGGGTTCAGAATGTCCAGGTTTGGGCGGCCCGAGAAGAGAACGAAAGAAAAAAGACATGGTGTTAATATCGTCCCGTTCGCCTTGTCTCGGCCCCGTTCTGGGCTCGGGTGGCTTTTTCTTGGCTGTTTGTGTGTCCTGTCACTTGTTCCTGGCCAACTTTGAGCCCGCCCGTGAGACCTCCTGCCCCTCCTCCTCCTCCTCCTCCTCCTCCTCCTCCTCCTCCTCCTCTCCTAGGTCGTTACATCCTTCGAGACAGCCTTTTTTTCCCCGCCGAGGGAACAAGAGTGAGTTCGGGTCGTTCGTTGTACATAAGTACATAGTATGGGGTGTTTGCCGTAAATGCCAGTGTTCCCTGTCATATCGAGCTCCGGGTGGCTGATGGGGCGACAGGAAGGACGGAGAGGAAGGCCATTAGTTCGAGTATGGGCCCGTTTCGCCGCCTCATTTCCACCAGATTAGCCGCCGCTTAGGCGCACCCTCTTTTTGCTTTGGGCTTTTCTATCCGCGTATCTGCGTACATGTTGGATGTAGCATGTGGACACACTGCAGGTCTCGGAGTTAAGAATCTGACACTTGGGTAGACAGAAACTAACGAAAAGGATGGTTCAGTCCGTCCGTCACTCGGTCGGTCAGGCGAGTCTGTTTGTACGCCGCCGCTAGACTGGCATTTTGCCGAACATTCGAAAATGAGGTATTTTGTTTTGTCTCTAGCAAGAACAACAACATAAAACGTCTCTCTATCGCTGGCGGCGTCGACCTGCTTTGCCGGACGCGTAATCCGCTCTGGGCTTGCGTGTGGCTTAGCGAATTGCCGAGTTGCCACTTCCGTACTTGGAGGCGTAGGAGAAAGTGCCGTGGAGGGGCTTTTGTGTCGTGATGGGTCGCGGGGGGGTTTCGTGTCGTGATGGTTCGGGACGGGCGGTGGCGGCGTGCTGCAGCGCAGAGTCAAAAGTGACTAAGAGACTAAGAAACGAAGAGACTAAAAGACAAGCTTAATTAATATCGTGGGCTATATCAAAGAACAGGAACAGGAACAGGAAATGGGCTAGATGAATGTGCTATTAACACGAAGAGAATTAGTGCGGCTGAGATATTCTAGCCGGTTGACGAAACGTGCGAACAATGGGAGCAGGATCAGGACAGTTCGGTCAGTGCATGCAGAATTTGCCCTCTTTCTTTTTTTCTTTTTGTCGCAACCTGTGGATAGTCCAGGGTTAGGGTTAGGGTACACGCAGAGACACGAAAGAAGCGCGCATAAAATTTTCATCTGGTGTTCAGACCAGACAAGAGGTGACTCATCCGACGACAGCTCGCTTGCAGAGTTTTACCTGTAGCTGCATGTTGTGAAAACTGTTAACTCTAATCAGCGAGCACGCATGTTCTAGAGTCAGGCCAGTCAAAAGCAGCAAGTCAGCAGCAACGGCGAGACCTGTCCGACCTGAAGTTGTCTCGCAGAAGCCCTTAATAGAGCCACGCTATAGACTTGGTTCGCTGGCCCGTTCACGCCTTGGTCCCATCAACACGATGAAGAATGCCGGCCGGTATGGGCTAGGTTGACGAGTTTGCCGCTGGAGCAATAAGCTCGAAGCCTTTGGCCTGGCTGGCGCCCCTTTCTGAGGGAAGAACAAGAAAAGGGGGGCATTGATCACTTGATATTGAGGGGATCCCATATTGAGGCTTATTTGCCAGCGAATGAACGATAGCACAGCGAAGAAAAGACGAACTGTGATTGACAATTCCGCAGGCCACCGCCCACTCAATCAACTGCGGGCGGATACGAGTGATTGACGGGGCTAAGACATTTGCTTTGCAGGCTACACGAACTGGGGCCGCTGTGGAAAGAGGGGAAAGGGGAGGGGGGGGGACTTTATACGCGTGTACAGACATATGCATATGTAGACACACACACACACACACACACACACACGCGCACAGTACCACTGCGACACACGTACTGCCATACGAAGACGGTCCGTTTGCAACGTGGATCGTGGCTTGGCTTGGCTTGGCTGTGGTGGCCAAGGTTGAGTGTTGCTGAGCCTTGTGTGACGCCTGTGTTTGTCCTTGTTCCTCTGTGTGCAGAGAGCCCTGAATATTCGTCTGAAGTTCAACTCTTGGGATGACTTTCTGCCTCAGCCAGTTGGCTATGACTCTTGCCAGCCAACTTGTTGCGGGCGGGGCTTTCCTGTCCTCCAGCTTCAGCCGTGGCCTTTCTCTGTGCATCGCGCCTCGTCTCTTGACCTGATCTTGACCTGATCTTGGCCTGGACTGCCGGCTCTCGTGTGTCTTGGTTCCGCATACTATGATCTTGATGTTCAATAGCAGGGGCGACACGGTGGCTCGAGGCTCAGGTAACGGCACGTGCTTCTGTGGCTATTGTCACGGACCACGACGGGTGAAAATTTGTGCTGTGGCCGGGGCATGCATTACACACATAAAGACGAAGGGGAAATCCGCCGTGCGTGCATACAGCAAACAATCTCGGACGTGGCCGTGGCCCGGATGCACCCACCCAGGCCAAGCCAAGCCATGGATAAGAAAAAAAAAAGCACTTGTGCTCCCTGCAATATTGCAGCCGTAGCACATGTCACGACAGGACGTCGTCTTTCCGCCAGGCCAGCCAGTTAGTCATGCAGGCGTCATGCATTTTAGCATTAGCATTTGGCGCGTCTAGACAAGCAAGGGATACACAGAGGAGGACCTTCAATCTTGTTCTCCGTGTTGTGCAGCAGCATCACCTGTTTAAGATAGATATGCATGCACTGCTCTGTACAGTGAAGCGCCGTTCTTATCCAGTCCATTCCCTGTGCCTGCATAGCTATACTGGTCGGCATTTATGCTGCTGTGTTGGGCGGTGTACATCTTGGCTCATCTGTAACCTAAAAGATACCTTCTACAGTGCGTGCATAAGTTGATCCAGGCTCGTGGAAAGGATGCACAGGTATAGCAAGGCATGGCATGGCATGGCAGCAGCATAAAATACAGCGCCTTGCCAAGTGTCGTTTGTGTATGGGCGGCCAGCAGCAAGTAGGAAAATCTGGCTACAAAAGAAACAGGTTTATTCCAGACCTTGTGCACGCCCAGGGCGGCTCTGGTTACTGTGGCCAGGGTGGTGCTGTAGAGAAACAATGTTGTCTCCTTGGGCGAGTTTCCAGGTGGTGTTTTTTTTTTTTCTTCTTTTTCTTTTGTCTTCTGGCTTGACTGATTGTTCAATTTCTGTGAAATGAGGCTGCATTATGCTGTTTGCTTTTTCTACCCTAAAATATCAGGCCCCCAAATTTCATGCCTGAACAAACCAGGCAGCACAAGAGCCCCAGAACAATGTGCAGCTTCTCATTGCTTTTTGGCTCCATTAATCGCTAATTTGCTCTCCAGCCTCTTGCGACTGACCTACAGTCGAGCCAAAGTTGCAACTGCCCACAAATACTGGCCATTCCAGCCACACCAGACACAAGCGAAGGGCACAAACGACGGACGGTCCCCGCAATGGCTGGAGGTTTGGAGGAGGGGGGGGATAGCCCACCGAAAAAACCAAAGATATGAAGAGTGAAAAATCCGAAAAAGGGAAGATGAAAACGTGGAAGGAAGGTGGAAGTTGAACAGGTCCAAAAATACAAGCCAAGCCGGCCATAGAAAAAAAGAAGAAGAGAGAAGGAGGAGGAAGAGGAGGAGGAGAAAAAGAAGAGGAGATGCAGATGGAGAAGTAGGAGGAGTCATGGGATGGGCTGACCGACCCCTGTCCATGCCCTGTGCCAACAAAGAGGGAAAGAGCCAAGTTGGGATGGGATGCTATCTTCGTCTGTTTGCAAAACAACACAGTGACCAACGGGATTCTCAGAAATGGGTGCCATCGACAGCCTCACTAGTTACCGGGCAAGTACCTTGGGTGTAGATAAGCCCCATGCATGTACATCTTTTGCGTTTTTGAAGCCCAAAATCGCACCCCCAACGGCGATGTGACGACCTTTGGGTTGTTTGCCTGTATGTACAGACAGGGAAAGACCTTTCTTCTTTCTGAGTTGGGCTTTCTGCTGACCGCGACCCCAATCCGAATCCATGCACGTTTTGACTGTGCCGTACTGGGGACGGGCTGGGAGGAGAAGTCATCCACATATCTGAGGTACCAGCTATGTACTTGCTTGGATAGCAGCAGCAAGAGGCGGCTTTTGCTTCCATGCCTCTAGCTAGACTGCATAGCAGACAGAGTGAGTGAGTGAGTGGCGTTTGCTTTGACTGATGGAAAGGAAGGAGGCAGCTCGATTTATTTTCTTCATTTTTTGCCATGCCGCAGTTGCTCTCCTCCTCGCCCGCTCTTTCCCTCCTCACTTGGTCTTTCCCACCCCAGCGTTTGCCCTTTCCCTCCTCAGCGTTTGCCCTTTCCCCCTCTGTTGCCTGTTGCCCGTTGCCTGTTGCATAAATCTTGCCCCCTTCCACAATCAAGCTCTCACCAAAAAGCAAAGAAGGCACGAGAAGACGACAACCAAAACACGGCACAAGACCAGGCTAGCGATAAATTCAACGGCATTTAATGTCATGCAGGGTCTTTGGCGAAACCCTCGCTGAATTTATTTCTTTTTTTGATCCTTTATTTTTTCTTCTTTCAATTTTCCTCGTCGACTTTTTCTTCCACTTTTACATCTCCATAATTCATCTTTTTTTCCTCTTCCTCAACGTCTATATCGAGCTTCACTTTTTCTTTTTTCCCTCTCCGGCTCTCTCTCGTTTCCTTCGATTTTTCGCAGTCTTCAGCCTTCCCGCATCTAGAGCCGGCCCTCCCTATTACTGGTCGTTTTTAGGATAGCCTGAGAACTGCCCCCCTTTCAGCTTCTCACCCAAGTCACTCTGATTTCATCGTGGGGCTGGCGATTCACTTCACCTCTCCTCACCTCACCAGCTGGAATCCACAGACGGGTCCGCCGCCATCTCCAACCCAACGCTTCTGATTTGTTTCAGTTCCTTTGCGCTGTTTTTTTTTTCTCTCTCTTAGACCCTGAACTTTGCCCAGTAGTTAGGCGCACTAGAGCTTCCGGATCTTCAGGATGCCTTCGCGCCAAAGCCGCATTCCTCCCACCTTTACTTACAACCGCCACCTTTGGTCTTAACTCAGCCTGTGACATTCTTGTGCCGGCTGGCTCTCTCCTACAACCACCCTCTCATCACCTCAGACTACACACACGCACATTGCCCACCATGGCCATCTGGCATTTCCGAAAAAAGTCGACCGACGGGCGCAAACGCCCGCGCAGCGGCAACAGCCTCTCAGATGCCGAGGACGCATCTCTACCACACCCCGAAACGCCGCCCGTCGAAGCCTCCGAAATTGCCGCTTCTCAGTCGTCACAACGCCCACGCACGCCGAAGCGCAGATCAACCCTCAAAAAGAAGCGCCGGACAGAGCCGCTCGCCCAACCCGAGTCGCACGACGACGCAACCACGAGACGCCCTCGCGGCTACAGCTTCACCCAGGACCAACCCGACCACATTAAATCACAGGGCCCGTCACCAGCCATGGCCCCCCACAACATTGTGTGGGAGATCCCTACTCTCAGCCCCCAGCGACCCGAAAAGAACAGCAAATCTCAAAAAAGGTACTCCAGACGAGACCCTATCCGGGAAGCTGAGATTCAAGCAATGAGCTCCGTCTCGAACCCGAGGCCCACTTCCATGTGCTCCCGCCAGACCTTGCGCAAGACCAGTACCCGCAAGAGCAGTAAGCACAAGCATTCTAGTAGCCTTCAACATCGACACACCTATGACGACAGGGACGAAGTGGAGTTTCCGTCGGCAAAATCTCTACGATCGAGCATGTCGAGCGATGGTTCTGATAGCGCCGCCTATTTGGTGACCGCTCTTGGCTCCTTGGCTCCACGCCCGACCCTACGATGCACCTCTCGGCCCACTTGGTCCCCCAACATCGATCGCTCTTCTGCCCCGAAAGCACACAAGAGCATTGACCTGTCACCAACTGCATCCAACATGAAATCACGAGCTCGTATCAACGGCCTGGCTGATGCCTTTGACTCCACTGATATTCGCACTGTCATGGAGAGGGACCAGCGCCGCCGCGAGCGCAAGAGAATACGCGACCAGGAGCGGGCGGCTGAGCGCATTGCCCGTAAGAAAGCCGAACAAGCTGCCTTGGCCGAGCAAGCTGCCGCCTCCGGAACTTCCCCGCCCAGAAACATGGAGCGTGGTGTCCTGGGCCGCGAGCTGATGGACCCTGCTGAAATACTTCCCGAACCACTCACCCCGCACATGTCACAACAGACACCCGAGCCAGTATCAGAGGATTCTCCGCTTTTGCATAGCCTGCGCCCTGCGACACCCGTGTCACTAAACAGCAACGAAGGCGCCGATGACAACTCGATAATGTCGGTCGTTGAAGACCAAGACTACCAAATGGAGGATGTATCAGTTGAAACTGGAGACGGGGCTGTAACAAGTGGCCCCGCATATCCATCCAGTGAATTGCTGCCCGAGTCTTCAGCTTCCAATGCGACTGTGGGCCAACATCAAATTAGCCCTAGCCGCGTCCAACCCGAAGTCTTTGTAGAGCACGAGCCGGCGCCTCAAACCAGACCGCATGCCAGCTCCGTCTCCTTTACTCCTACTCTTTCACCATCCGCCATCATTGCTAGTGATGTTGACCAAAGCTCAACCTCGACTAGACGCCGGTCACTCCGCACCATGCTGAGATGGGGCTCACGCAAGCGCAAACCCACGCAGCCAGTCTTCATCAACACGTCTCGCGACGCATTGTCCATAGAGACTGGCCGGTCGCGCGAGTTTGCCTCGTCCTCCATTTACGATTCCTCAGACTACGAACTCCCCATCCCCAATAACCCAACGCGCATTGTCCCTCGTCGCACACGATCGCGTTTCAGAGAAGACTTGCCCGAGCTTCCCATCTCACCGCCTGCTTCGCCGTTGAGGCAAGAACGCGATCTGTCAACTATAATGTCCGTGAGCGAGCGCATGAGCGTATTGTACAGCTCCACTTCTAGTCCTACCTCCACACGACATGACCGGCACCGTTCTATAGATGCGTTGAATTGCAGCTCCCCATCTCCTGACGGCGATGAGAACGAGCACGAGCACGAGAACGAGTTCGAGGTTCATGGCGACGATCAATTCGCCGACACTCCATCTCCAGAGCCCCGTTCCATTTCCATGGCTTCGGTCGGATCTGAGTCAGAGTGGCTTGCCGGCCGCATTTCAAATCGCAACCTGCCCATTTCACGCTCCACCAGCCGGCATTATGCAGACTCGCCGGAGCCGAACTCGGATGACGAGGAGGCGATGAAGGTTAGTGCAGAATTCGGCTTTGTGCGTGGACCTTCGTCACAGACACAATATGTAGACGCAGACGCGCCCATGAGTGCTGGCGAAGAATATGAACCCATTGAGCATGTTACGGGCTACGGCAAGACTGGCGTCGACAACACTGGCATAGTCTCCGATGCTGCTGCCCGGCCGGCCGATGTGGATCAGTACAACGCTGGCAAGAGTATTGAAGCCGTGGATGCCATGACGCCTCCCGAGCCTTCCAGCACCAAGAGCCACCAACACAGCGCGGGTTCTGGTGACATGTTTTGAACAGTGTGTCATTCGTGTCTCGGCTCGTGTGGTGGCTTGTGTGACAGGGCGCGGCATTGGCATGTCTCATCAGCAACTGATTCTGGTGCTTATAAGTCCTCTGCGCGTCCCCCTTGGACTCAACCAACTACATTATCATGACGTTATGTTTCACAAATGATTCCGAATTCTTCTTAACCCTCTAGTTTGACTAATCAACGCAGCCTCCCCCCGTCCATTCTTGCCAGCCGTCCATTCGTTACCATGAGTCCCAACCAGGGAACACTATTATATGGCAATCTGCCACTGCGACTATCGCACCACTTGGCTATCCGCCGCATACTTTATCTGAGCTACCGACCTCTCATTCATTCGCTACACCAACTGTGACACCTTTATTTTCCTTATATTCTCCCATCCATACACCCGACAAAAGCAGAAAAAAAGATGAAAACCCCGATTAAACGACATTTCGACTATAAAACCTACAAAATCTACAAAATATACATTTGGCTTAAGAATGGACGACGAGGCTCGTTGCTCGAACTCAGCAGGCCGTTGAAGATAGGACATGGAAGCTGGCACATGGTAGATTGGTATGGCCACTGGCGCTACACAAGCACGGGCACGGGCACGAGGTGTCTCTAGTCACGGCCATGGCTCTCTGTTCCGGTTCTTCCCTTTTGCATTTCTTTCCATCTGACGTCATTGATGCACACGATACCTTTTTTTTCTTTTTCTTCGCATTTTGCTTACCTTGTTTTTGTTCTCCCACAGCGCTTTGTTTCCGGATTGTTTGTCTCTCCTTTATATACCCCCCGTCATAATCACACATGTATCTTGTCTTCTCGGACGTTGTCCCATATGGTTGATTATTGTCTTGTTTTTCTTTCTCTTTTGCTTGCTTTTCTGGAGTAACCGTGGCGTCGTTTGATGGGTTGTCGGCATGGGCAGTGGGCGTGGGTGGCTGCGTGGTGTGATATCTCGTAAGCCGGGTGGCATCTTCGTTGGGCGGCGTGTGTTGCAGGTCGCATTGCTTTTCTTTTTTTTTTTTTTTTAAACTTTTTTTTTTTTTAGAATTTATAGATGTTAGTCGCATATTTTCCAACATGCGTAACTTTGTTGTTCGCAGCACTTCATTTTCCTCTTTTGTCTGTCTGTCTGTCTTGTCGTCTTCGGCTGCAGTGTGCCGAGCAGTGTTGGTGTTCTGCATTGTCGATCACATGTGCAAATGGAAATGGAAATGGACTGGGCTGGGCTGCCTTGACGCTCACACGAAAAGAATGTTCGAGAACAGCAGAATCGAATCCAGAACAGCCTGGAATAATTGGAGAGAGATGAAACAATGACACCCACGCCTTGATAATGTCTGGTGTGTCTCTGTCTCTCTGCTTAGACGCCCCTGTGAAGCGTGGAATACAGGGCCTGGGACAGCTAATCTCAGGCGGTCGGTTTTAGGCCAGTTCAGTGGTAGTACAGGCCGGGGAAAAGCGGGTCTACCACGCTCTGCTTAGTCAGACCGGCATCCACCTCTTTTTTTTATTGGGAGCCTTGCGTTTGTCTTGTTCGTGACATCGTCAATCCATCAAACTCCAACTTGTCGCCTTTTGTTCATTGATTTTCTTTTCGTCTTTTTCCTGCATTTATGATAACTGGCCTCCTTGTTTTTATTTTATTCTTGTTATTGTAGGTCTTTGCTGCGCATCGGCTTAAGCATTTGTTTCTTCCTCATAATCTTCACGCCCTTCAGCCGAGCGAGTCTCCTTTCATTCCCGGCATCACCACTACCAGTACTTGTCCAGTTGACGCCCACGGAACACGAACACGAACACGCACAAACACGATCCAGAGACTTCCCGAGAACGCACCGGCCGAATTTACCGCCCATATCCCGAGTCTGCCTGTAGGCTCTGTCGATATCTTCGCATACCATGGCTGAGCGTTGTTGAACAACACTCTGCTGCTATAGGACTCTACGTCTCGCTCTACCTACATACGCGATCCAACACCACTTGTCTTCTTTGTACTCCCGCCATCTAGCTATCGAGGAGGCGACCATATACTGCGCAACCGGGCTTCTCTTATTGCTAGGAGCTACAACAACCCGCGGTGTCCCGAGATACTATACCACACAGGCCCATTGTCCGCCGCTTCCGCCTCCCTCCCTCCCTCCCGACATATCCACAATCCACAATCCACAACCCGCAGCCATGGCCGCCCTCCACTTCATGGCAGGCCAGCTAACAGACGTCCGCCGAAAGGCTGTCCTGGACGCCCAGAAAATGCAGTCGGCCATATTGAAGGAAATGACAGCCCAGGGCAAGGACATCCCCCCCTACGAGCTGATGGAACTCATTGGCAAGGGCAGCTTCGGCCGTGTATACAAGGCGACGCACCGCGATACCCGGCAGCTTGTCGCCGTCAAGATCATCAGCATTGAAGAGGGCGACAGCATGAATCCCACCAACTCCGACACCTTTAGCGATATTCTCAAGGAGGTCAACACCCTCAAGATGCTGAACAACAGCGGCGCGCGCAACATCAACATGGTGGTGGACTCTCTGCTGGTCGACCAGTCCATTTGGATGGTCACGGAATACTGCGCTGGAGGCAGTGTGGCCACGCTGATGAGACCAACCGGAGGGCTTCCTGAGAAATGGATCATTCCCATCCTGCGCGAGGTTGCCGAGGCCATGTCATGGGTCCACAAAGAGGGCATTATCCACCGAGACATCAAGTGCGCCAATGTGCTGGTCACAGATTCTGGCGGCGTGCAGCTTTGCGATTTCGGCGTTGCCGGCATCATCAACACGCGCTTCGACAAGCGGTCGACCGTCACCGGAACCCTGCAGTGGATGGCACCAGAGCTGTTCGAGTCGGCCGCCTATGGCACCGAAGTCGACATCTGGGCCTTTGGATCCATGGTCTACGAGGTCGCCTCCGGCCTGCCGCCCAATGCGACAACCCTCCAGAACATTCCCAATATTGGCAGCTTCTTAAAAAACAACTGCCCGCGCCTGGAAGGCGACCAGTACTCTGACCTGCTCAAGGACATGGTGGCCTACTGTCTGGTGGACGACCCTGCCATGCGACCCCGCATCGAAGAGATCCAACAACACCCGTACATTACCGATACCGAGGACCGTTTCCCCACGGCATCTCTTTCGAAGCTGGTCAAGGCCTACCGCCTCTGGGAAACACAGGGCGGCAGCAGAAGGTCTCTCTTTGCTGTCGGTGGAGCCCAGGGCCAGCTTGAAGATGTGCCGCCCATGCCTGCCATGGACGACTGGAATTTCAGCACCATGAAGGAAGCCCTGCAGACTGATGATCCCGATGCATCCGCAGTATACGATGCCTACGGCCCCGGCGTTGACTTTCCCGGCCAGGCGCCCCCGCCACAGAAGAACGGTCCCCGCCGTCGCCGGCGACCACCGAATCTGAAAGGACCAACAGCGCCGTTGGAGAAGGTGTTTGACCCCAATACATTGACCAACTACCGCGACAATGCCCGGGCCTGGTATGGCCGGGGAGAGAGCCCGCCGCTGACCTCGGATCTGCCCCTCCGCGACCACTCGCAGGGCCAAACTGTTCGCGAGTCGCTCATCAACCTGGACCTGTCCTTTGACGGTACGGGCACAGGCACAGGCGCAGAAGCACGTGGCTCCGATACCATCCGTGCAAGCCAGAAGCCCAAACCCCACGATAACCGTAGAACGCAGGACTGGACGTTTCCCGTCATGGCTGGCGGTGGGTCTGGTCAGCCCGATAACCACGAGGATGCCATGCCGTCTCTGCCGCCGGCGTTCGACCCTCCGACCGAGATCTATAGCAAGCCCAGTGCAAACTCGTCGGCTGTTTCCCTGCAGAGTCTGTCAGTCTCACGACCGCTTAACAGAGCGTCGGTAGCAAGTTTGATTGATCTGGACGAGGGATTCGTCGAGGACAACTACTCGCGGCCGTCGACGTCGCAATCAGATGCTGCCTTTGCCAGCGACACGGAAGAGCGCTTTGGGCTGGAGAAGCACACGTCTAGGCGGTTCGAGGTGCCGCATACCACCAGAGAACCGTCTCTTTATGTCTCGTCGAAATCGCAGCCGCGAGAGCCTTCGCTTTACGTCGGCGCCACGTCTGGAGCTGGAGCACCACGCGAACCCTCTCTCTATGTCACTGATGCCAACACGGGCAACGGCGCCAACATCAACACCAACACCAACACCAACACGGGCGGATACTCGGATAATGGCAACCACACAGACGACGAGAACGACGACGGGACGATTGAAATCCCCGACCTCAACGACGGCTACCGCGAGCCGTCCATCTACGTTACCAGCAGCGCCCGCACTGATCGCGAGCCATCTCTCTACATTGACCTGGACGAGGCACACTACGAACGCCCGGAATCGCAGATGACGGACTACACCCAGTACCAGCAGCCAAAGGCGCACTCGCAGGCCAACTCCGGCATGTCGGCTGCCGGCCAAGACGCGAACGGGGGAGACCGCGAGTCGGGCATTTTCATACCGTCTTTCAACGATGCGAAGAGACAGGCGTCGATGATCATCCCCGATGAATCGCGGACGGACCGCTTGCCTTCGTTGCTGATCCCGGAACACATGGGCCACCACACCAGTAATGCCAGCCACAGCAACAGCAACCACAGCAGCAATAACAGCACGGCAGCAGCAAATCACGGTTCCAATGGCAACGCCGGGTATACGATGGGCGGATACAACGGCATGTACGAGGACCTGGGCGGCCACGACACAGACCGCGAGACGGACGAGGCCGACTCGCCGTCGCCGCAGCGTGGTGGTGGTGGTGGTGGTGAGATGAGCCTCAGCAACGGCAGCGCCGACCCGCGCAGCGGCTCGCTAGCGTCGACGTTCTGGCGGCAGGACTCGGTGTCGGTGTCGTCGAGCGTGGCGTCGTACTCAGACTTTGCCGCGCCGCTGGTGCCGTTTGAGATGTCGGTGGCGCCCGACGCGCCGGCCGGCCATGTCATGGAGGGCCGCTGCGACGCCGACGACATGAAGATGGAGATGCAACGCCTGATCTCCACCATGCAGGACCACCTCGGCTACACCGGGTCCATGCTGGAGAAGCTGCCGGTCCGCAAGGCCGAGCTGCGCAGGGGCAGGGAGGAGACGCCGCCCTAGGCTAGGCTAGGCTAGGCGCCTGGCCGCGTAGATGCTACCAAGATAGACTGGATTTATGAGACATGACCCGCGGCGGAGATGGCGCTGTTGATTAGTCGTGAGTCTGTACGGGTGCTCCTGCGCGTAGTGTGTGCATACCGTGCCGTGCCGTGTCCGACAATGTATGTGGTTGAGAGCCGGGGTTTGTATGACGGCAGCGAGACGGTGACTGGGAGGAGGCGGACGCCACACACACACGCAGACTAGAGGCAGAAGCATGACCAACAGCCGCCGGCAGAGCGGAGGAGTGCTTGTACGGGTCTGTCCGTCTTCATCCCGTGACGGCAGCGACGAAGGAGGGCCGCCGCGTCGAGTTTCATCCAGTCCCGGGCGAGTTCATCGGATGGTGTGGACAGCAAGCAAGTCTTTTTTTCTTTTCTTTTTTCTTTTCTTTTTCTCTCTATCTTTTTCCCCCTTTAGCTGTGATTCACTTGGCTTGGTTACAGCTTAGAATGGAAGACCGCCGCTACCCTCTTGTGTTCCTCGCGGCCTGGACGCCGTCCGCCACTTTTGATCTGGCCGCGTGCGTCGTCGCGAATATCGCCGATGGCTGGCCCGACTGGGCCGGCGTGCACACGGACATGCGAGTGCTTGGGCATAACCACACGCTCGGCGAGATAAAGTGAGTGGCCCCCGTTGGGAAGAATCCATCGAGAGATGGACATGTCCCCCGCTCTTTTGCTTGTTGGCTATTTCGCGGACAACCTCCGGCTCACACACATGCCCGCGTAGAGACTACTTCGCTAGCACCCGCAGCGTGCTCATGGTCGGCGATGTGCATGTCGAGGACGTGCTGCACACAAGCGAGGCGCTGCGGAGCGTTGATGCGCGCGCCGCTATTCCCGCGGAACAGGCAGAGGACGGGCTGTATATCAAGCGCGAGCCCGGTTCCGAGCCGCTATACGCCCGCTCGGAGCCCCTCTCGGAGCCCCTATCCGACTCCCACTCCGAGCCTTTATCCGACCCCCGCTCCGAGTCTGAGTCCAGCCACGGCCCGGGACACCAGTGCCAATGCCGGGCTCGGGATTCACCCCCGGACTCACCCCCGTGCGGTCCTCCATGCTCTTCCGACGGCTCCTCGCACGATGGCTGTGAGCTCCCGCCCGGGCTCCCGTCTCCCCGGCCGCGGCCCCACGCATGCACACACCCCGACACGTGCGCGTGCGCAGTGCTCCCATCCTCGCCCACGCCCCGCCTCTCGGCCGTGCCGTCGCTGACGTCGTCGTCGCAGACGCAGGACACGGCCCACACCGAGGCGCCCGACGCCGCGCCCAGCCAGCAGCAGCGCCGCGCGCAAAGGCCGAGCTACTCGAGGCTGCCGTACCCGCCGCCTGGGCCCGAGCCCGTGCTGGTCGACCCCAGCGACCGCCGCTCGCCCGAGGAGCGCCGCCAGGTGCTCTGGCGTATCCTGAATCCGGAACGCGTCCGCAGCGTCGAGATGCAGATAAGGCTTGACCACCGCGCGTACTGGGCCGAACGGCATCTGGCTATGGGGTACACGCCGGAGTCTTTTGATCAAACATTATGCATGTGGTGACTTACACAGGATAACCCTAGCGCATCGTGTCACGTGATATCGAAATAACCCTCGCTCAACATGGACTATCTAGTGCACGGAGGACTTGGACAATGAAGAATGAAGGATAAGATTATATAGTCTCTAGTTATTAAAATAAATTACTTAAGAAAAGGACGAAGACGCCCGGCCGAGATCACGCGTGGCCCGCATCAAAAGCGCGGCTCGTTTTGGTACTGCTGATATAGCGCGTAGTTTGACGACGAGTCCATCTCCTGCATCTGATTGGGCAGCGGGGGCAGGCCGCTCTGCGGGGGATACACGTTGGAGCCGTCGGGGTACATCATGCCGGACTCCCGCATAGCGCCGGGGCCGCCGGCGTCGACGGGAGCGATGCGCTGCGGCATCTGCAGCTGCGCGCCGTAGCCCATGTCATTCTGCGGCGGCGGCGGCGGCGGCATGAACAGGTCCTCGGGCGACCCGCGGCCGCCGTCCATGGCGTCGTAGCCCGCGCCGCCGGACATGTTGGGGACGACGGCGGGCGGCAGCGGGGCGGGCGGCGGCGGGCCCGGCGACGGCGTGCGCGGCACCACGGTCAGCGTCATGCCCGGCGGCAGCATGATGGGCTTGAAGGGCTCAAAGGTGCCTGGGAGGGGCCCGCGCTTGGCGGTCGGCAGAGAGGGGCCGGATCTGTCCGAGTCCGAGCCCGAGCCCAAGCCGGGGCCGCCGCGCAATCTGCTTTTTTGCTTGTATGATCTGGAGAGGAACATGATGAAGCCGACAATGGCAGCAAGGCCGCCTGCAGAAGATGCGGTGTTAGTGGGGATGGGCTCTGTGGAGGCGTGGAGGGCTGCTGACTTACTGACGGTGCCAACGCCGATGCCGGCGTTGACTGTGCTGTTGCTCTCAATGGCAGGGGCTTCCGCAACGGGAGCCTCGGTCGCGGCGAGGGTGTCTTGGATGTTGGACACGCTTGAAAAGCTAAGAGGCAGGATACTGTTGGTGTCTCCGGGCGGCACAACGGCCTCCTCGGGGAGAGGCGTTATAGACGGGGTACCGGGGAGGATGGCGGCGGCGGGGGAGGTGGAAGTAGTAGTAGGGAGGGGAGGACGAGACGAGGGAGCGGCTTTGACAGGGGCGGGGGTGGGGGCAGCGGCAGGCGGTTTTGACTGCGCCGGCGGCGTTGGCTTGGTCACAGTGGACAGCGTGGACTGTGTGGCCAGGGGCACGGCGACGAGGCCGCGGTGCGACGAGGCATCCGGCGGCGGGGCGGGCTTGGGGGTTGCAGGCGGCGCGACGGACGGCGCGGCGGCGGCAGGGAGGCTCGTTGGCGGCGGCGGCGGTGGCGGTGCGGCGGCGCCGCCGCCGTGCGACTCGTCGAGGGCCTCTTCTTCAAGGTCGAACTCGGAGTCAGACGCAGACTCAAACTCGGAGTTCGATTCGAGCTCGTCCCGCTGGTAGATGCTGCGCTTTTGGCGCTTGCTGCTGTGGCGTCTGTAGGTGGTGCGCGTGGTTCTCTGGCGCCGGGGTCTGTGGCTGGCGCTGTTAGTGGGCTATTGCAAAGAGAACGAGGCATGGCATAGTTGGAAAGACGCACCGTAGCAGATGGCCATCGTCGACTGAGCGGGCTTGAATCATGATTGCGGCGGTGGGGAGTTCGCGGGGGGGTTCGTGGGGGGGTTCGTCGGGAGGCTCGTCGGGAGGCTCGTCGGGGGGCTCGGCGGAGAGGTCTTGGTAGGGCTCTTGGTAGGGCGGCTTGTCGGGTGGTTGCAAGGCAGATTATAAGACTCCCTTAAGGCGCCTTCAGCGGTAGCAAAAGTGGCCAGCACTTCACTCGTAGACACCAAAGACAGACTAGAAGAGCCAGACAGACAAGCAGTACAACAAGACAAGAGAACAAGACGAGAGAACAGAAGAAATGAGGACCAGCCTGGAACGAAAGCAAACGGAGGCGAGAGAGGGGAGCAGAGCAAGGCAATAAGAAAGAAAACAGCAGGCCTAGTAGAAGCTGGAGGACGCTTCCCCCCCTCTCTCCCGATTTGCTTCCATGGCTTGATCTCCGGCCTCGACTTGGGCTTTTGTTTCGAAAGTGCTGATCACCACCAAGAAGCGCACAAACAATGGCTTCTAAAAAGAACAAATCCACCCCCGGCGGGCGGCGTGTCGAGGGTTGCTATGCGTTTCAGAGTGCTGTCGCCAGGCTCTTGGCATAGACGCTTGAAGCGTGGCCGGGGGGCGGGGGGGAGAGGTCGGCCTGCTATTTTCAAGCATACGCAATCTTATATTGTTTTTATTTAGACGCGGGACTTGGTGGTGGCCGAGGAGGAGAGCTTTAAAAAGAAAAGCGCAGGAATAACACGGCATGCACGCCAGAGACAATGCATGGCCTGGCCGGCATGTGTCCACGCCGCACCGGCACAGCCGCCGGGTCCTGCGCAGGCTGTCACTCGCCCGTATAGCCACATGCTCCGGCTTGCCACGGCTCGTCTTGCCTTGCATGCGGCGCTTGAAAGCAAAGCCTTGTGCTGGATAAGCTTTGCGGGCGTCTTGCTTGGCTTTCTTGGCCTCTTGGCCGTCGGAAGAGGGTGGGAGGGTACAAGGGGGTGGGTACAAGGGTACATGGGTACATAGGTACATAGGTACTTCCAGCTCCTTATCTTATCTCTCTTACACCCCGTTCCTGCCCTGTCCTGCCGCGCCGCCCTCAACCTCAACTGCACCGGCGCAACCTCTGACTTGCCACGTTAGATCTTTCCACTGTCTGAGACCGACCAACTCTCGCGGTCAGGGTGGTGACACGTATGAAGGGACCAGGCCAAACTCCCAAAACCCGGCTTGTTCGTGGAAACTCTTGGCAAGTCCAAGACAATATTGTTTCTATGATCTTCGCTGGCTGCCCCCGTGTTGTCTGCGACGCCATGGGAGGCTTGAAGAGCTTGAACAAGAAGCCTGGAGGGGTCTGCACGGAACCCCGATTGTCATCTTGGACCCCGAGGGCCACGCGTAACTTGTTGTGATGTTGTATTGGATCTTCAAGGGGGAATCATCCACGCCAGTAAGAAGGGACCACATAGACGCTGTCATGAGCCATGGGCGGAGAGCCCGCAGAATCGTGCTCTGCTCGTTTATTTTGTGCTAAAAAGTTGACTTTGTTTCAACCTGGTGCCGCTGAAACATCTAGGAGAAGCGGCAAAAAATGAAGGGGAAAAAATGAAAAAAGAGAGTTCCCCAACTGGGAATCGAACCCAGGCCACCTGCAGAAAAAAGAAGAAAAAGGAAAAAATGAAGCTCCCCAACTGGGAATCGAACCCAGGTCACCTGCGTGACAAGCAGGTATGATCACCACTACACTATTGAGGATTGGTGTTGATGACAGACCCTTACCTAGGGTAAATTATAACGACCACTCAGCTCTCACGTGACTGCACCCCCATCAGCGTCCATCACCACCACCACCACCACATGTGTCCCGTGATCCAAGTTTTGCTGCCAAGAGCAGTCACAAGTCAGAAGTCTACTACAAAGCTACAGCTCTCATACCCCATAGTAAAAAGAGACACGGCAGACTACATTGAAAGGCCTTGGCCCGCGTAATGATAGCGCGCCCTCCCCTCGTCGCATTCGTATTCGGCCATGGATGGATCTAAACAAGCACCATCACGACCCTCAACGAGCAAGCCACGTGTGGGGCCAGCTGGCAGTATCGAACGGGAATAGGCACGATTCCGTTCCGCGTGTGGACGGCGACGAACACGAAAACGACGAGCCTTTGGTTGCTGTGGACGTGGCAGCTGGGTGCATGTAATGGGATACGTGAAGCTTGATGGCACACAGAACTGATAAATACACTATGATGCCCTCCCTCACACTTACAGACACTCGAAATTTGCCCATAGACGCCTGGCTCTCGCTTTTCAGCCAACACCCACACACTCACCGTCTCCCTCCTCACCTCTATCGGCAGCTCCCCATACTCACCGTCTCTCTATCACCAGCTCCCCACCACACTCAACATGACCTCCGCCACGCCCTACTACCCCGTGGGCCTCCTCGTTGCCGGATATGTGCCCAACACCTTGTCGACCGCTCACATCCTCCTCACCTTTTCTGTATCAGTCCTGACTATCTTGGCCTTGAGTGCTGTTCTTTCCCGCCGCCTGAAACTGGCTCAGTACGAGACCATGTCAGTGATGTGGTTCATGCTCAATGGCTTCATCCACCTCGTCCTAGAAGGTAGAATCGCAACAGCTATACCACGTATACACAGACCACTAACCCACACTCTTCCCAGGCTTCTACGCGCGCAACTTTGCTGCCCTGGCCGGCTCAAATCACATCCTCGCCCAGGCTTGGAAAGAGTACGCCCTCGCCGACTCGCGCTATCTGATCAGCGACCCCTTTATGATTGTCATGGAGTCCATCACTGCCTTCCTCTGGGGGCCAATGTGCTTTGCCCTGGTCGTCTTCATCATCACAGACCACCCGCTTCGTCTGCCGCTGCAGATTGTCGTCTGCGTCGGCCAAATCTACGGCAACGTGCTGTACTACGGCGTGTCCTTCCTCATGGACGCCCTGTACGACGTCCAGAACAGCCGGCCCGAAGCCTACTATTTCTATGGCTACTTCATTTTCCTCAACGCGTTCTGGATCTTCATTCCGGGCTACTATCTTAAGCAGGCCATTGCTGAAATCAGAGACACCATAGCCATCGTCCAGGCTGCCATGAGAAGACAGGCTGAGGCGAGGCGTGCTGCAAAGACGGCATAGAGAAGACATGAGGAATATAAGACATGTCACTTGATCTGCATTCGCATGACTTACATGATGCCCTTCTGTCACCTCGGGTTGCACAAGCAGAGACTTACATAGACACATACCCTAATACTTACACGATGTGCTGACATAACCCTAACGCGCATTTCTTACCGAGTTTGCCGTTATCCCGAAGCGAGTTCCGAGAGGAACAATTGCAGACTTGTCACTTGCTCGCCAAATCAAAACCCTTGTTCTCTCACAGCCCGGACATATGGCATCGTTATGTACAGAGGCACGTATGCACACAATGAGTGAATATGTCATGGGCCCTGCAGAGCCAGGCAATGTTCCTCGTGATCAAGTGGCAGAAAGCATTGCCCAGCCAGCAGTGACGTGCAAAGGCCAAAGCGGGGAGGCGAAGTGGAGATGGAGGGCGGACGAAAACACCGCGAAGCACAGCCAAGCACGCCAGAGATTCAAAGTGTGTTGCTTGGCCTCTTAGTCGGGAAAACAAGGAGCCGCATGCTTGTGCCACAGACAGCGAAAGATTGCGGTGCTTGGTATATCGTAGCCGTGGCCGTAGCCGTAGCCGTAGCCGTCACTGCCACTGCCACTGTCACTGTCACTGTCACTAACAAGCTAGCAGCTAGCAGTAAGCAGCAAGCACATGCACATGCACATGCTAGTAGCAGCCTTGGGCATCCGAGTCTTGGCCGCCCTCTCTTTTTCTCCTAGCGGCTCTTTCACGTGGCTGTACACCGAGAATCTTACCCCCCTCCTTCGGCCAAATCACGGCGCAACTCGAGTCCAGGGCCGTGAAATGGAGTTGCCACCACATCAGTCGTAGCACAGAATCAAGGCCCTTCTCCTCTTTGTTACCCCAACAAGCCCCAGAACCCCATTTCCCCACACTTTTGACTCAAAGGGAAGGAAGGCACCTCGAACCTCTATTGGAGCGCGTAATCCTACACAGGGCTTGACCCCAGTAAAAGCAGCAGCAAGAAAAGACGAGAGGGAAAGACAGCAGGAGGGGAAAGACAGCCAGCCAGCAAGAAGCAACAACCAGTTAGGATCAGTTTCAAGACTGCCAGCCAGTCCTGCTGATGTGATACTCGCTGCCTTAATAAGGCCGAAGACCTTTTATATGAGAAGCTAGACACGGGGATTTAACAGGGTGTGAATGTGGAGAGAGGCTCCACCCCCGGAAATCTAATCTATGGATGCAGCAACTACCAAACTTGGCATTGGCCCATTCAGGTTAGCTAGATAGGTAATTGCAAATACAATTAACAGAGCGCCAGTAAAGGCAACTGCCCTGGTGTGACTGGTACTTACTTACTTGTAAGCATGTGCATGTACACATGTACCTATCCATCTACACCTCCCCTTGTACCACTAGTAGTTGGGCTTCTTTCTCCCTCGCTCAATACAGACACGTCGTGGAGATAAAGTTTCTGTGCCTGTAGATAGTGTACATACATTCAGGCTCAATGGCCTAGGAAGAAAACATGCATCTGATCTGTGAGCTACATGCTACGGAATCCCATATTCTTGCCTTGACAACTCGACCTGGTGGTCCTGCCCCCCCAGTTAGCCCTTTTCCCCGGATTTTCACACACGTCTATATCGATCTAGCTCTGAAATAAAAGGAAGGGGGCACTAAGAAGGATGCCATTGCACGGCTACTAAGAATGCGGAGAACAGAGAGGATGGAGGAGAAATGAGGAAATGGAAGGTGGGAAAAACTCAGCCGAGAGGACTTTTTAAGTCGTGACAAGAAATTTAGTGCAAGTTGGTCTTTGCCCCTCTCCAGCTAGAGGGACAACAACGAATGTTATCGTACATGCGTCCGCATGTAACCATGACGTGAGTATGTACATAGATATTTGCACACATGTACAGCAGTACAACAGTACAACAGTACAACAGTACAATATACATGTAAGTCTCACCCTGCCCAGGCAATTACCTATTTTCGGATCCTCGGGCGCTGCTGCCTCTGGTAGCATTGGAATGGAGTAGCAGTTGCCTTTCTTTGACTTTGCCTGCCTGCCTCCCGCGGGAAGGGAGGGAATGGACACACAAGCGCGCAATGGCGGGATTAAGAAGGAGGGTAGCAAAGGGAAAAAAAAAAGAACCTAGGAAGGAAGGAAAGCAAGAAAAGGAGGAAAGAACCAACCCAACTTGCACAATCCAATCCCATACTGGCTGGCGGCAGTTGCTTCCAGATTAGGGCCACCTCCGCTTTACATATCTCACATCTCTCAAGTAAGTGAGGTAGTTGCTCTGGCAAGCCTCCTGCTCCTTCCTTTTTCCTCTCTTCTTCTTCTTTCCCATCTTGTCCCTTGTATAAAACTTTTCTTCTGCCGTTTGTTCTTGCCTTGTTTCTTTTTGCCATTTTAATTCTTTTCTTTTCTTTTTTTTCCCCTCAGGCTTGATCGTCGTTTGAATCTCTTCTTCTTCTTCTTTTCTTCCGTGTCGACTATCGGCTTTTTGCTTCATATCTCCGGTCTCAGTTCTGCCATCCGGCTCCCCGACTTCGCCCGGCCTCTGTTCTGCCCGCCCCGCCGCCCCGGCCCCGGCCCCGCCCGCCGCGCTCCCCCGTCCCCGTCCCCCGGTCCCCGTGCTTGTTCGCGGCCAGCTCCGTCCTCATACGTTCGGCCCACCACTCCCGCCCAACCGGCTATGCGACGCCGCCAGAAGCCATCTTGATCTTGAATTCTCCGTCTCATTCATGCCATTGTCCCAACTGCCAGCCATGTTGTCCAACCCTCTCCAACGTTACGCTGCGTACCACGCCAACAACGTCATCTCCGAAGCCGGCGTCCCACCGCCTGTCCAGAGCCTAGACTCCATGTCGACGGCTGCCACTTCCCAGTATCCGCTGCACCAGCTACACCAGCTACACCAGCAGCCGCCACACGCAGAACCACACGCAGGCTCTACGGCCGCCACACACCCCAAAGGCCGGCCGAATACACCTGCCAAGGGCTCCAAGGCCTCGGCGCCTGTACGGAAGAGAATCAGTAGAGCATGTGACCAGTGCAACCAACTCAGAACAAAGTGTGATGGCCAGAATCCATGTGCTCACTGCCTCGGTAAGTCGTCCTGCTCAAATCACACTGTATGGCGCCACAAAGTACTGACAGTGAACCGTAGAGTTTGGCCTTGGCTGCGAGTACATCAGAGAGCGGAAGAAGCGCGGCAAGGTTTCACGAAAGGACCTCGCTGCTGCCCAGGCCGCCGCCCAGGCTTCCTCTGGCCAGAATATAGGCTCGAATGAGGCCATCATATCGCCCAAAAGCACCGGCGGAAGCAGCAGCCCGGTTGACTTCTCCGAGCCGCGACGGCCCGTCAGCCGAACGGGCAAGATGGTAAAGAGAGCGGCTGCCCACAAGTCTCGGCGAAACTCGGAGCCCCTGTCACAGCTTGCCATCCCCGAAGAACCACTGCACATGCAGCCGCACGCTGGCTTTGAAGCTTTAGAAGAGCTATCTCCACATCTCGAGACCCATGGACTCATGAATCGAGACTTATCTAGCGGCGGAACTATACATCTTAGTCCATATGGAACTATGGATACATATGATAGGCAGCACATGAGCGCCCATATTCTGTCATCCTCCCCCTTTGGGGGCCCACAAAGCTCCATGTCGACATATCACAGCCTTCCGTACGGACTGCAGACCCCGGATTCCACGCAATACTCTACCAATGCCTTTCACATACGAACCAACTCGCTGCCGGGATACATCAGCCCTGGCAGTACTTCTCCTACCTGGATGCCCATGAGATCGCCTCCAAACCAACACCAGTTCCAGGCCAGCCACATGCAGCCTCCTCCTGTTCCACCACTGCAGCAAATCTATCATCAGCAGCCACAGCAGCCGCAGCAGCCGCAGCAGCTGCAGCAGCAGCAACAGCAACAGCAACAGCAACAGCAACAGCAGCAATCACGGCCACGGCCACAGCCACAGCCACAGCCACAGCCACAGCAACAGCCACAACCACAACCACAACCACAACCGCCACAGCACAACACCTTGCGATATCCCGTCCTCAATCCACTCTTGCCCCATATCAATGGTGTCATCCCGCAGTCTTTGGCTTGCGACCTGGTTGATCTTTACTTTGCCTCATCCTCGTCAGCCATCATCCACCCTACTTCGCCGTATGTTCTCGGCCATGTCTTCCGTAAGAGCTCTTTTTTGCACCCGACTAAACCTCGACAGTGTCAGCCAGCCTTACTAGCCAGTATGCTATGGGTCGCCGCCCAAACCAGCGATGCCCAGCTCTTGACCAGCAGCCCCTCGGCCCGCAGCAAGATATGCCAAAAGCTGCTCGAGCTTACCGTCAGTCTTCTGAAGCCACTGATTCACACTCCGACGGATGTGTCGGGCGGTGGAGGCAACACCGTAGACGGCGTGGCAGCAACGCTGGGCAGTCTAGGAGTTGAAGTCCCCGGCTCTACCAGCATGGACTCCCTGTCTGGTGAGCTTGGTGCTGCTTTTGGCGCCGCGGGGACTCTGGATGATGTGGTGACGTACATGCATCTGGCTACCGTTGTGTCTGCCAGCGAGTACAAAGGCGCGAGCTTGCGCTGGTGGACTGCGGCATGGTCCCTAGCCTTGGAGCTCAAACTCTGCCGTGAGCCGCCGTCTCTGGGATACCACATGTCGTATGCCGACGCCGACGCAGACGCCGACGCAGACGCCGATGCCGATGCCGAGAGTGACGAAGATATCGGCACGCTGGCGATCCCCGCAGAAGAAGAGCGTGAAGAGCGCCGCAGGGTTTGGTGGCTTGCGTATATTGCCGACCGCCATCTCGCACTGTGCTACAACCGGCCGCTGTTTCTGCTAGATCGTGAGTGCGAAACCCTCACAAGGCCCATGAATGACATTGCCTGGCAAACCGGGAACTTGGCCTCCTCCGCCCCACCAGACGCAGACCCGTCACACAATCCCCCTTCCATACGCCAATGCGGCCCGAGCTACGAATGCACCTCCCACAGTATTTTCGGCTACTTCCTCCCCCTCATGGCCATCCTCGGCGAAATCGTAGACCTGCACCAGGCGCGAAACCACCCGCGATTCGGGCCCGCATTCAGTCAAGGCCGAGACTGCGCGCACCAGACCGCCGCCGTGGTTAGCCATCTCGAGACCTACGAGCGCAGCCTGGCCCGCTTCGAGCAACGGCACGCGACGACCGCCGACCACGCCGACCACCGCTCCGCCGCCACCACGCCGTCGGTGCACTCGGCGCACACACCAGCGTCGTCGTCTGCTGCGCCCACACGCATGCCCGAGAGCGAGGTCCAGACGCACATCGTCACGGCCTACGGCACGCACGTCATGCACGTGCTGCACATCCTGCTCGCGGGCAAATGGGACCCGATCGACCTGCTCGACGACGCCGATCAGTGGGTCTGCACGCCGGCCTTCGTGTCGGCCACGGCCCACGCCGTCGCCGCCGCCGAGGCCATCAGCCGCATTATGCAGCACGACCCGGGGCTCGAGTTCATGCCCTTCTTCTTCGGCATCTACCTGCTGCAGGGCTCTTTCCTGCTGCTGCTCATCGCCAACAAGCTGCAGCAGACCGACGCGGCGGCGCCCGTAGCCACGGCCTGCGAGGCGATTATCCGCGCTCACGAGGCCTGCGTCGTCACCCTGAATACCGAGTACCAGCGCAACTTCAACAAGGTCATGCGCAGTGCGCTGGCGCAGATGCGCGGCCGCACCCCGGCCGACTTGCACGAGCTGCAGCAGCGCAGGCGAGAGCTGCTGTTGCTGTACCGGTGGACAGGCGACGGGACGGGGCTTGCGTTGTGATGGCGATGCGGGCGTGCTACTAATGCTCTGGAAAAGACGGAGTTGGTCGGGCCTGTGGCGTGGTGCTAAATATCTACGGGGGTCTTGTAATGGTACCATTTTCTCGAGAAGGCGGTGATCTCTATATTTACGTCGTTTGCTTCACAAACAGAAATCTGTATATAATAATATAGCAGCACTGGCAATACGCATGCGAACAGCTCAACAATAGAGCAACCGTGTTGCATCAAGCCTGTGTCTTCCCAACCGTGTAATACCGATATGGAACAATCTTCCAGAACAATAGGTATATCCAAACTCCCCCTATAAAAAAAAAAGAAAAAGGTTGCGCACACTCACTGCTGCTCGCATCGCCGCGCAAAAGATAAGATAACATAGCTTTGCACTCTCTCTCTCTCTCTGTGTCCTCCCTCCACGCTCCTCACAATGATAGTTGCTCCCCCACTCTATCTGCCGTCTCCGCTGCCACTGTTGCCGCCCCGGCCGGACCGACGAGAGGAGAACCTCCGCAGCCAGGGCCAGCGCGATTCGTTAGCGCTGCTCTGTCCCTGGTGCCGCTGCTCTTGCTCCTGCTGGTTCGGATCTTGTTGTTCTTCGTGTCGATGTGCGCTGGTATCATGGCCATGGCCGTGGCCGTGGCCGTGGCTGCCTCGTTCCTGGCCTTGGCTAGGTGTGTGTGACTGCCATCTGGTGTCGCTCAGTGCCAGTCCCAGAATGGTTGCCAGCGTCGACGATCTGTTGGTGGGGGCCTCGCGTCTTGCGCCTGACCGTTCCTGGTCAACGTCGATATCCAGACGACGTTGGCGCTCGCGTTGGCGTTCCCTATCGCGCTGACGGGTCTCGGCGGCTTCCATGCGTAATGCGGCCCATTGCAAATCGGTCTGCCCTCGTTCGGTAGGGTTGGTTGGTGCTGTAGAGGTAGGCTCGGAAGCCGTTTCGTCCCGATGACCCCGGGCAGCTTCTGAGGCATCTCCCGATGCTGGGTGCCGTATTCCAGGAAAAACAAAAACATGGGGGGTTCCAAGACCCGTGGTTGTGTCTGAAACCCCGCCGAATATCTGGCCCATTAACCCCAGGGCACTTTGGGGCGCCACAGGAATCAATGGAACTCGGGTAGTGAAGGTATGCACATGGGCCTGCGCCTGCGCCTGTCGCTCAGTCTCTGGGCGATACTCGTTTTCTTCTGAATCGCCAAAAGCAGCTCCCCAGGCACGAGTTGTTCTTTGGGCTGTAGGCCGTAGAATTCGATGGAGACGGGCCGCTTGCTGCCCAACAGATTCCCGAGAAAGCTCCCCATTATCGTTATCATCAGGAGCTCTAGCAGAGTGTATATGCTGCATCTGAACTTCAAAGGACCGCATCCACGCATGCATGTGATCATCGGGTGGCTGGTGGTTGGGCTCGGTGGAACCTGGAGAAGAGCGGTTGGGGAGCCCGCGCTCGGCATTTTCAGGACCATTATGATTAACAGCTGGTGATTCCGTTGAGGCTTCATCATGCGGTTCTCCCTGAGTGGGGCGTCTACCGATTTCGATCCGGGTTCTAAACAGGAGTCGTGCCGCGGGCGTGTTACCGTCCGAATCTACAGATGCTCTGTTTGCTGCGCCGGTATCGTTTGTGGCTTCTGCAGTGTCGTTGGTGCCGTTTTCACGCGGACCAGCTGGCCCATTCGTCGGTCCGAACGGGTTCGCATGTGTTCGTCGGGTATATGGGGCTGCCTCTAGAGCGGAGCGGCACATGGGGCAGGTGTTATGTTCCTTGAGCCAAGAGCATAGACATTCTTCGTGGAACCAATGCTTGCAGGGCATGAAAATGATGTCATTACCAAGCTGCATCTCGTCCAAGCATATAGTGCACTCCAAACTCTTCTTGTGCTTTTCCACAAAGACTTGGTCGACCTTTTTGCGCTCGAGCTCTGCCAAGGCAGACTCTGCAGTGGGACGAATTCCTTGGGCTCGACTCTCTGCCTCCATCAGGTGGCTTATCACGCGGTCGTATGCTTCTTGAGAGTATACTGCATCTCCTGATATGCTTCGGAAATCGTGGCCTACTAGACTGAATATTTCACGCACGGGGATGATGGCGGGAAGTAGCGAGGCAGCTGTCAGATTTCCCGTCTCTTCCGAGTTATCAAGGTTTGCGTGGAATGCTCGAAAGGCAGTCTGGTTTTGTATGACCTGAATGGCTTGTTCAATGCGTAAACGTCGTTCATTTAGACTGCTGTTTTACGGTGAAATACCTCGTCAGTTTAACCTCGTTACGGAGCGTGTGGACAACTTACGCAATATCGTCGTTGAGCGAGTGGCGGGTAAAGAACAACGGGCCGCTCCAGTGTATGTGGGTTTCAAAGGCACGTGGGCGGTTGCGAGATTCGTTTGATTCTTCCTCCTGGTCTGGGTCTTGGGTGCGGTGATGAGGGTCAGACTCGGTTTCGTTCTCTTCTTCGTGTTCGTTGTCACGGTCTTGGCCGCGGTTGGGCTCCGTTTCATGCCGCAATCCAGGTTCGGAGCGGTAATGGCGATGATTGCTGTGGGGTTCTTGTGGATTGTCCTGATCATGGTCATAATTACGAGGTTGGTGATGCGTCCGAGAGTGTGTATTGGCGTGTTGGGCTGCTGCGGGACGAGTTGCTGGCAAGCTTATCATGCCGGCGAGATCGGAGAGTATGCGCATCATGGGGGTCATAGCACGGTGAGCCCCGTCGCCCCGGGTTGCTTCAGGCTCTGCAGTGTTTGAAGCTGCATCTTCGTTCGCGCCCGTCGGGGGCTGGCCACCTAGCATAGCGTGTAACCCTGGTAAACTTGAGGGGTATTGTGATGGTGCGGGCGAGCGCTGACGCTGGTCCTCTTCACGATTCGCATCTTCGTTGTTCGGCCCGGAGCCAGGGGGGTCGGGGGAGCTTCTGTTAAGCAAACTAGATAATAGGGCGGATCTCTGTGGTGGCCTAGGATCGCTGCCCTCGGCTAGCTGCGCAACACGATGGCTGGTTAGCACAGAATACGTTTAGGACGGTGGGTTGACTCACAACTTCGACAGCTCTACTATTGCAGTTGGCGCATATGGGGTTATTTGCCAGCTCGGGGGTAATATAGAAGTCGGTCACGCAAGCATGACAGTATCCGATTTCACGGCCAGCCAGAGGGGAAAGCCAGGGACGGCGCCCTAAAGAAGACTGGGAAGCCATGATGACGTCAGGCGCTCTTGTCTGGGCTGATGAAGGACGAGGAGGAATGTGAGGCGAGGTATGAAGTTGCTGGCAGGAGGCTTGTGGCTTCAAGAGCGCAACTTCAAGATCGGTAGCAGGTTCAAGGCACGAGTCAGGGTCGCCAACTTGAAAGATCAAGATTTGTAAGGGGTGGAACGAAAAAGGACGAGAGATGGAGGGGGAGGAAAACGAGATGAACAGAAAGTGCAGCCAGGCAGCAAAGAAGGAAATAATGGGCTGAGAGAAAGCTCTAATTTAGCAGATGGCAACTTTGCCAAACAAAGAGAGGCGTCGTCGCAAGATTGGGCGTGTAGGTATGTATGTTGGTCCCGTGTTTGAGGCAGCTTGCGGGCTTAGGTTCTATCTGCGGCAAGATGAATAAGCAAGAGAAATGCCAGCAAGAAGATGGTGGGTTCGAGAAGAAGAGATAAAGCCAGAGCCAGAGCAAGGCGGAGGCCAAGGTAAAGGTGAAGGCGGCTGGCGATTGCAATGTGCACAGTGCTTGGTTGCAGTCCAATACGGCAGGAAAATCATGCAAAGTTGCGGATGGTTATTGGAGCTTCGGTTGGTGAAGCAAAAGGAGGAAGAGGAAGAGGAAGAGCCTGGTTGTGTTTGCTTTGTGATTAGATTCTCAGAGCAGCATGGCACAGTAGAGTAGGTACAGCGCAGAGAAGTTAGTACTGCAGTACAGGACGTACAGCACACCACAGTACAGGACGTCTAGCACACCACAGCACACCACAGCCTGTCCTGGCTCGCTTTCCAGGGTTGCTTGGATTGGGCGCAAAGGATCTCTCACACTATTCGCCCTAGTGGATGATTTTGATGATAAGACGCTCTTGGTGTGTCCGTGTCTGGCGTCTGCGTCTGTGTCAGTATGTGTGTGTGTGTCTGTCTGTATGTCTGTATGTGTCTTTTTCAGCACCAAAATTGTCTTGTTTGTCGTCCGAGACTTGGGCACATTTAAAATTGCGGCAATATTTCCAGGCGCGAGAAAATGAAGCCAGGCACGAGATTCGACGACCGATAGCGTGGGAAAAATAATTGGAAGAAGCAAAACGGCCATGGAAAAAAATAAATGGCGAGGAGGGTTTTGTGTTTGTAATCGCATCCTGGAAATTTCAGGTACACATGTACATTTATTGCCCAATCTTCAAGGCATCTACATTTCCCCTCCAAACGGTTGGTTTTCACGCCGTTCAGCGGGCAGTTGCCGTTTGAGCTTCAACTCCCAATAGCTTCTTGCCCATGGGCTGCACTTGATGCGGCAACTGCCCGGCCGTCTCCCTACTTCCCTACTCCCTACGGACATAAAAGGACGGTCTGTGGTCAACCCTGGACTCTATTTCGCTAGGGTTGCTACCGGTGAACCTGGGGGAAGGTCAAGGAAGTATCGGAGCTACATGAAACTGTGATTTCGACTGCAGCCCCTATTTGCTTTAGTAAGAGAACCAAAGCCAACCAACGCCAGCCAAAGTCAAGCGAAGCCAGCCAAAGGCGACAACATATCAGTAAGCAGCCGACCGCCGGCCATGTGCATCTCACCCGTGCCATGTATACTCATGCCAGCCCAAGCCCAACGTTGGGTTGCGTGCTACATAGTACACAGTACATGTAGTTTCACCGAACCCGTCTTCTAACCGCACATCGAATCAGAGTTCTATATTCAGACAACCTGATGAATAATCAAAAAAGCAGATAACTGCCCCTTTGGCAGCAGCCCTGCCCTGCGTCTTCCCGTGCCCCCTTGCTTGGGGGGGACATGCACACAACCCCACGCAATCAAAGCTCCATCCTATCTCCTCCGAGAATTGCGAAGAATGAACCCTCCAACCACGCCAGCCGCCAATGCAATACCACTGACAATGGCCACGCCGACAAGGCCCTCCTTGGCTACCCTCTCGTCGATGAGCGTGCGCAGGTTGGTGGCCTGCATATTGGCTGGCTCGTTCTCAAGCAGGCGCTCGTTGTACCGGCGTGCGTCCTCGTAGTTGCCGAGCTTGAAGTTGCCCAGGGCTAGATAGTATAGGCACTCGCGACGGCGCTCCTGGGACTGGCGGAAGATCCCGGCGAGCAGGCGCACGCCAAGCTGCTGGTCGGCACGGCTATTTGACTTGACGAGACCCTGGTGGTGGAAGAGAGGAGAGGAGGCCGCCGGTTAGTACTGGGACTTATGGGAGGGGCCAAGATGGGCAGACCCCGCAACGGAAGAGGGGGAGAGGGGGGGGGGGACCCACCCAAGCATCGTTAAACTTGGTCTGGACGCCGACAAGATCGCCCTCTTTCTCATACTGAGCCCGGAGGACCTGCAGCTCATCGGGCTTCAGCGGCCTGTGAACATGAAGATGGTGGTTAGTCACTGAGCCCGGGTGTGGCAAACGAGTTACGAGTCATGTGTGCGCCACAATGCAAAGCGGCTGTGCGTGGCATGTGATCGGCGTGGCCATCGTCATCGTCATCGTCGTCATCGTCGTCAGTGGCCTCGGCTTCGGCATCGGCATCGGCATCACGGGGTAACATGCGTGTACTAACGTTTCGACATCAAGCGCATCTGCAAGGGCAACACAATTCGGGTTAGCAAACGCAACACTCGGTATAGCTGCGGAGGAGGCAATGCAGGCCGGAGCCCTGCTTGTCTCCAGGACTACCAAAATGGCTCAGCACTCACACGGCAATTCGGCACCCATGATGGATGGATAGGGTGTAGAAGCGAGGCGCCTCTGCGTGAGAAAAAAAGAAGAAAAAAAAAAGAAGAAAAAAAAAGAAAAGAAAATGCCGTCAATAAACCACCAAGGCAAATCAAATCGTCAGCCTGCGCAATACACCGTCTTCGTTGGTCTGCTGTGCTGCTGAGCGTGCTGTCTGTCTGTCTGTCTGTCGTAAATGCAAGCGTGGCGCACAGAAAATTCCAGGACTTCTGATCATAGACAGGCAAGAGAAAAGTTGAGCTGGCCCTACTTTTCAAGGCAAATGACGATGGCTTGAGCTGAGCCTTGGCCCGAAGAGCTGCTGTGCAATGTAAGATGCCAGAGCCAGAGCCAAAGCCTCCAATCACAGGGCATTTGATAGCAGATAGCATAGCATTTGATGGGGCTGTGAGCTGGTAGTGTGGCGCTAAGCCTATTGTTTCCGAGCTCTGCGCCACACACGTCGCTGGGGCAAATGTGGCGTTGGCCTTTGTTTGGAATTGTCCTAATTGGGCGAAAGTGGACGAAATCCCAACAAATCAAGAAGTTATGGCAACTTTGCCAGCGATAAAAAAAAACACACACATCGTGTATCGAGAATTCGCAGCCACCACAAACAACATCACCAGAAACCGCCGCCACAATGCTTCTCGCCGAAGAGCCCGCCACTGTGAGTCCCCGCTGCCGCTATCGTCGCCGGCGCCGGCCATCTCCGCATCGCCACGACGGCCTCCCGCTTCTGTCTGCTAACAAAGAGACTGTCTTGCAGCTGATTCACCACACAATCAAAAACTTCAACATCGAGCCAGACAAGCTCGCCATCGCTCGCATCAATGAATCGCTCTCGACGCTGAACCAGGCGCGTGAGCTGCGCCTGAAAGAGTGCGAGCAGGCGCTGAAGAGTAGGTCGCACTGTATCCCCGTTCCCTCGGCTGTCCCCCGTCTGTCCCTCGCTAACCTTTTGACGCCCACAGAACTCTCCCGCCAACTCAACACCATGCAGTCGCAGCACGAAGAGCTCAACGCCTCACACTCGTCCACCGCCCACGCCTCGGCCATTGCGCGCCTCGACACGCAAAAGTTCCGCACCGCCAAGGCCGCCAGCGACGCCGAGATGGAGACGGAGCGCCTGGCCCAGCAGGCCGCCGACCTGGCCGCTCGGCTGCAGGAGCTGGAGCTGCAGGGCGTGGACGGCGGCGACGTCAACGCCGATGGCCAGCGCCGCGCCCGCGATTCCATCGATGACGAGGTGCTTCTGCGGCTCAAGGTGTACCGCAGCCTCGGCATCGAGCTGGAGCGAGACGATAAGGACGGCGAGTTTACCAAGGCGGTCATTAGAAATGACCGCAAGGGTGATGTGCATGTGGTCAACATGGACAAGAAGTTCTCGCGCTTTTTCTACGCAAACTACTTTTGGCAGACTATGTGAGAGGGCCAGGGGGATGGGGAGGGCCCCGGGGGATACGAAGGCCCAGGAAGGGCCGGTAACGATGTCATGACAGGTGGTTTCTGTTTGCTTGGACTACGCGATGGAGTTTGGGACTTGATATTTCCGATTTGTTTTGTATTTTTGTCTGTCTTTCACTGCCGACAATGTTGATATACCGTGTATTAACCAACTACTTGGGAAGCTGTATGTGGACCTTGTATTACGATATCACGATATCACATCACATGACGTCACTGTCATGTCACTGCACCAGAGCCTCGTGGCTTATCGCCCGCTTCATATCAAAGTACTCGTCTCGAGAAGACTGATGGCCTGGGCTCAGTCTGCCAGTCCACGGCGAAGTCCACGTTGGGTTGAAGCCTGCTGAATCCATGCCGCGGTCCCTCCCCTCGGAAAAGCCCTTGAACGAGTCTCCCCTCGAGCGTGGCCGGCCTTTGGCCTTGTCCCCCGCAGCCCCGCTATCCCAGTAGGATGTGGCAGAAAAGGTCCCCGGCTCGCCCAGCCCCAAGGGCCGCAGGTCGCGATACGAGTAGCAGCTAGCCGAGCTAAAGGTGCGATTCAACCCGCCGCGGCGCCGCTCTGGCGTGCGCAGCAGCCCAGACTCTGAAAACGCCAGGCCGCTGCCGCCACCGTTGATGTCCTCGGCAGCAGCCCCCGAGGCAACGCCCGGCGCCGAAAACGAGCTTGCGCGCGACCCGCGGCGCGACCCGCGGCGCGAGTGCACGGGCGACAGGCCGAGCAGCGGGGTGGTGGAAAAGGCCGACGGCATGGGGTCGGGGCTTTGCGACAGCTGTGGCAGCGATGGCGACGGCGACGAGACGGGCAGGAAGACGCGGAGGGCGCCGAGCAGGCTAAAGGGGAAGAACCACGAGAGACTCCTGAGCCGCCGCAGGTTAAAGTAGATGGGCATCCACTGCAGGGCAAGATCAAGGTACACGAGGGACACGCGGAAGAAGAGCATGGCAAAGGCCATGGCGGTGGTGATGCACGCACAGATTGCGAGCGGGACAGTGACGACGCAGAGGAAGACCACGAGGCCGGTGCGCATGGGGCTGAAAGGCAGCATGGCGGCAAGGCAAGAGGGCGCGGATGAAAGGGGCTCGCTGGATTATTGTGGATTCTTGTGTTGGGGCGTTGTGCGCGTCGGAGGCAGAAAGAACAAGCTATCAAGGCCCAGAGCTAGCTGCAAAGCAAGTCGACATTCCTCGCGAAATATAAGAGCGGCGCAGCTTAGGGAGGGGGCCTCGGATTGCTGGTGGTGGTTCTATGCTGATGGCTGTGCGTGTTACTGACATAATCTCTGTATGTTCCATTCCATGTTCTGATACCGTTAGATTGTCGTGCTTGGCCAGCCAGTGGCAAAAGTCAGGCCAGGCAAATCAGAGCGCGCTATTTGCTTTTATCAGACTTGCTCATGCTCAAGCTACAGCTATCACGGCAAGCCAAATCCAGAGAAACGCATCATCTTTTAGTAGGACGTCCAGAAGTGCGGCCCTGAACGGGACGTCCCTTACAGCGCACAACAGCTAGAGCACACTGTAATTACAGTGGTCTTCAGGGGGGGCTGCTGTACAGAGTAGAGACCAAAAGTCTGCAGGCAAGCCGAAAAGCATGTGAAAGCCCCGCGATTACTAAGCTGCCTTGTGGACCCTTCTGGCGCGGGATTACGCCGCTGGCTTCCCGATTACTGCCGCAGATTACCTGCATCTCACTTTGCATCTCACTCCCAGTCTCACTGCATCATTGTCGCTCTCTCACTCTCTCACTGCATCCTTCGTGTCACCCTCCGTATAGCCTTTTTGCCATGTATGGCGGTGACTCCCACTCCGGCTTAGCTCCCGGGCCTGCGTCTCAGCCGTCCCCTTCCGCCTCTCCATGGCCCGCCACAGCCGGTCCGCTGTATGATGCCCACTGCCACCCCACGGACAACATGCACCACACCGCGTCCATCCCCGGCATGCACGCACGCAAGCTCATCGCCATGTCGACGCGGGTCCAAGACCAAGCGCTCGTCGCCTTGCTCGCCCAATCGACAGCCAAAGTGATCCCCGCATTCGGCTGGCACCCGTGGTTCGCCCACCTTCTCTACGACGACGCGGCGTCCAGCAAGCTATCCAGCACGCCCAGCAGCGACCTGAAGACAGCCCACTACGCCGCCGTGCTCGACATGCCGACGCCGCTCTCTGCCCAAGACTCCGCCTTCATCGCCGGCCTGCCCGACCCGACGCCGCTCTCCACTTTCCTCTGCGACACGCGCACACGCCTGCTCGCCCACCCCGCAGCTCTGGTCGGCGAAATCGGCCTCGATCGCGCCTTCCGCCTCCCCGAGCACCCTGCGCTCGTCTCAGCTCCAACAACAACCACCACCACAGGCACGGCCACGGCCACGGAGACCACACCCGGCACCCGCAACGGCCGCAGACTCAGCCCATACCGCGTCAACCTCACCCACCAAGTCCGCGTGCTCACCGCCCAGCTGCACCTGGCCGCCGAGCTGCACAGACCCGTCAGCGTGCACGGCGTGCAGGCGCACGGCGTGCTCTACGAAACCCTCGCGAAGACGTGGACGGGCCACGAGGCAGACGTGCCCAACCGCCGGCAGCGGCGGCGCCGGCAGCTCGCGCGGGGTGGCGGCTCTGGCGCCGACGAGGCCGCGGCGAGCGATGATGATGGCGGCATGGATGACATGGAGGGCGAGCAACACGGCGGCTCTCTGGGCTCCGCTCCGCGTCGACCAGCAACAGCGCCCTTCCCGCCGCGTATCTGTCTGCACTCCTTCTCCGGCAGCGCAGACGTGGCGCGGCAATATCTCCACCCCAAGATCCCCTGTGCCGTCTACTTCTCCTTCTCAACAGCAGTCAACCTGTCGGGCGGGCCGGCGTCCAAAGCCGCCAGGCCTAGCCCGGCTGCGCAGAAGCTCGAGGCTGTGCTCGGCGTACTCCCCGACGATCGCATTCTGGCCGAGAGCGATCTTGATGCCGCCGGCGAGCGAATGGATGCTGCTTTGGCTGCTGCATACGCCGCTATCTGTGGAGTCAAAGGCTGGGAGCCCGAGGCTGGTGTAGCGCGCATTGCCGCAAGCTTCGAAGCTTTTGTAGCGGTGTAGGCAGTGTCATGTACTTCCTGTACTGGGCCGTAAGACAAAGGTATGAAGAGCAAATATATGATAAATATTAACATGGGCAAGGCATTTACGGTAACAGCAACATATATACAAAGGAAAATGTGAGCCTGCTCGAGGCGGCGACAAAGTCGTACAAGATAGAGTATAGCAACAGCACCCGCCCCAGCTTGTGTTTGAGACACGCTTAAACCACCCGTTCGTAGGTTTCAAGTCTCGCCGCCGACGCAGCAGCAGCTGCTGCTGCCGCGACCGCATTTGTGCTAAACAGCCATTCCGTATCGGACCGGTCCGCTGCCTCGACACCCAGCTCGCCAGCTTCCTCGTCGGTTTGATACCCTGGCAGTCCCTCATCGATATACTCGTATCGTGGCGGGATCGAGTACAGCGAGCGCGTGCTCTCGGGGCTCATGGGGCGCGGGGTCCAGCCCTGTCCCGGCCGCAGGCGCGGCAGTCTCTCGGCAACTGTGCTAGGGTCGGATTCGGGGTCCTGGGCTTGTCCCTGGCTCTGGCTGCCATGTAGGCCTTCGGCATGCTGTCTCTCGGTGCCATAGCCCGTGCGCGTGCGCAGGTTATGAGACCCGACAATTCGCTGCCATAGACCACGGTCAACAACAACCATGTCGCCCACCATGGACACTGCTGCGCGAAGCTGTGCAAACGACTGCTCCATTGTGGTTGAGGCGGTGGCTATCGACGCCGTCGACATAGCTGACACACTATGCAGCGATGTGTGCGAAGACCGCGATACCCTGCTGCTCTGCGACGACTGGGATGAGGCGCGGGCCCGGCCATACGCAGCTAGCGGCTCCTCGGATAAAGGCATAGATGCGGTGGTGCAGTACGAAGGTGGGCGTGACAAGCCCCTGCTTGAGATGCCCTGGTGGTGGTGCATCGGAAGATCAAGGTCCGTGGGCTCGCGAGCAGCTATAGGTCCCATCTGCTTCTCTTCATCGCCCTCTTCGCCATCGTATCCAAGATCGGCATAGAACAAAGCACGCACGTAGCCTTTCAGTGCGTCCTTGCAACGCAGGCGGCGTCCTCTGCCTAGTTGATAGCGCTGCCAGAAACCGGGACTATCATCATGGTAGTTATCCAGGTGCTTTTCGTCCTGAGAACTCAGGCAATCGAGGAGAAACCCGAAAACAAAAAAGGCCACAACCAAGCTGGCAAAAATCAGAATCACATCAACAGTGTTTCCGGCCACAAGCAGCCAAAAGGCGCTCTCATCTGAAGAATGGCCTGATGCCAAACCAGGTAAGAGCGGTGAATGAGACGAAGCACTACCGTCTGATGAAAACGCAGAGCCGCTATTCCCGTCCTCATGGCCTATGTTGATCAACGATCCATAGTCCTTCGAAGAGGGGCTCGCAGCAGGGTGGGCTGCCGGAACGGCCGCTGGTCCGCAAAAGGCCGGAGGCCAAGCAGGCCTTGATGGGGTCGAGTCTTCTTTGCTAGACTCGGTATCCGTGTTCTCGGATGAAGAGTACGGGAACCGACATGTGGCCTTCTTGCTGTTCTCCGAGACGGCATGGGTGGGATGCGCAATAGTATTAATCAGCTTGTTAGTCCTGCCAGATATCTGGCTCACCAGTGTTTTCATGACACAATGTACGCTGTCGCACTGGTTGAGCGAGTCTGCCACAGCGAGGCTATCGTCAGATAAAGCGCCGTCACTGCCTGTCGAGATGGGGGCGCCGCACAAAGCATCGGTTGTCAGAGAGCCAATGTATGCTTCGTACTCGGTAACAATGCGGTCGATCTCTGCGCGCTGGCGCCGCACAAGTTCCAACTCAACCATGGCCTGTTGGAGGGCGGGGTTACGAGGAGTGGTGACTTTGTTTAGGACTGTTCCGTGGGCATCGTCGACGGGCACTGCAACCGTAATATCACTACCAAGGACTTGCACAACCCTGGACTGGCGGGTAGGATCGATGAGGAGCTTGAACACAGCATTCTGAATGGGCGTGTTTGTAGTGGTAGTGGAATTATGCAAGGCCGTTCGCGACTTGGAGGTGCGTTGGACTTGTGCGTGGGTGATTGTAACAGTCAGGATCTCGGACTCGGGTCCGTTGTCGTCGGTAGTGCGGCACTCAAAGTCCCAAGTCGCAGAGACGGAAGAAACAGAAATGTGCGATATGTGCTTCTGGTCGCCACCGGCAGGCCGTTCTCCCTCGGCTTGTTCCGTAGATGGCGTGTCGAGGGCCATGGCGATATCACCGAAGCCCCAGCCGTCAGTGCCGCGATCAAGGCGTACGTCATTGATGGTAACGTCGGCATGGCCACACAGGTGAGTGGAGGGGTCGACAACCACTTGGAATGCCTATTTCGGAACAACAAAGATGCCACTCAGTTAGACAAGCCGAAGGATAAGACAATGCGGATAGGCTAATACGCTGACTCACCAGCTGAGTATCGGCATTGTTACTCAGGCGCATTTGCAGCTGCGCATCGGGGAGACTGTGGTCCGCTATCACAGGTCAGCGTTGGCCACAAGCGCCACAGGACTCGAGAGGCGGAGATGCTTACCAAGGACATTGTTTGAGGCGACGACAAAACTCCCAAAGGCTGCCCAGGCCGCCGCATAGGAGGCTATCATGATGCCGAAGATGCTATAGCCCGTTGGTCACACGGCTCGAACTGTTTGCCACGCCCGCAAAGAAAAAAGGTGGGTGGGATGCGCTGTAATTCAGTGGGTTATTTGGGGTATAAGAGAAGGAATCTGGCATAAATCAGCCTATAGTGAATTGATAAACGTGGAGCTTTGAGCCCTGAAGCTCAAAGCAGAAGTTGCACTGCGCGATTGAAGAGGGGAAGAATTGTGAGGAGGCGGAAGAGAAAGAAGAAGAAGGGAAAAGAAGGAAAAGAAGGAAAAGAAAGAAAAGGACAAAGAATTCAAGGAAAGAACACAGACAAACAAACAGAAGCAAGCAAGTGCCCGGATCAAAAGGAAGGAAGCCTGTTCATAAAACGGCAACTACGTCAACAGGATCGATAAAATACAACAGCAAATTATCGCTTCTATTTTCTTTTTCTTTTTCTTTTTTTTTTCTCCGTCCTCAGTCTACCACAACTCGGGCGGACCAGAACTCGCCGGCTTACTGGCTTATCGATCATTGTTCTCACGAGTTTTGCTTCGCTTAGAGCTCCCACGCTGCCGGCAAGGCGAAGTTCCCCGTAGTTAATTAAGCCTTCTACCTCCCGTCTTGTCACAGACACAGACAGACACAGACAGACAGACAACAATGCTCAATGTCTAAGCCGTGCACTCTATTTTCCTGCGCTCCGATCTATCTACTACATATCGATCCATGATCGGCAAGTCTCAAGTTGTCTTGGACTCACCCACCTGCGGTCGGCTAGGCATACAATATATCACTATAAAGTGACAAAGTACTTACATGGTTTTGTTGTAGAAATGCTGCAGCCGACAATGCAAGTACATACTCATTTCAGGTCGTCCAGATATTCGTTTAGCACGGCAGCGCGAGTACGTGCCAGCTCTGATCCTCTTTCCCCCATGCGGTGCATAATATCTACCATTCGAGCTATGCAGAACCGAGACGCAAAGTTAGCAAGAAAGTCCCCCATGTCGGCCTTGTACTTTTCCCGAGCCCCTTCGTACTCGGACTCGGAGTCCGTCCACCGAGTCGCGTTGAGTCCAGTGAGTGGGGGAGTGGAGTGAGTGAGGGAGGGGGTGGGTGGGTGGGGGAGTGACACTTACATAAATCAGTCTTGCCTCTCTCGTAGACGGTCTCATCAATGCTCTCGTTATCATCGGCGTACTTCTTCAGCACTGCGCCGATACACAGCGCTTCCAGAAACGCCCGATGATTGAATGCCCACCACATGCGCGCCTCCGACTCAAACAACTCAAAAAGCAGGAAGAATGACGTAATTGCATCGTGTGCCGCCCCCAGCGTCCCGCGTATGTTGACGGGAACCTCATCACTCATGGATGCATTGACCAGCATCAGATTGTGGAAGAAGTTACTAGTTAGCCACAGAATCTGTCGCACAGCTCGCCCCTCGGTCGCCACTCTTGCACTCAGAGCCGCCTTGTCCCAGCACCGAAAGAGGTCCGGAAAGCCACGATACACGCCCTTGAATTCGTTGATGAGTTTTGCCTTGTGTCGAGCCGTGGTGCATATGGGAAGGTCCAGGGATCGCGGCGAACAAATCGACTCTTGGACCAGGTTGGCCAGAGTCCATGAACACTTGATGTACAGCGTATCGGTTGGGTCGCTGTTGGCGATGGACGAGTCGTCTTCAATGAGCGAGTCTACTGTTACATCGGTGTGGGTGGCCGTCGGTGGCAGCGACAGTAATATCGTGAGAAAGGTGTCCTGCAACAAAACAGCCTGCCATAGTTTACGACGTTGCTGTTTCTCCAGCAGTGTAGCATTGGGAGTGACAATATTGGGATCTCGATGGAGTCCCATGGCATAAGACTGCCGCGTCAAGATGCCGGCAAACGCCCAGCCGTCAGTCACATGGTTATCGTTGATCAGAAAGTATGTAATCAGGACCATGGCCTGGATCGATGTCACTGAAGCTGTACTCAAGTATGAGTACACTCGCAAGGACTGGTGACTGGCCGACGCGTAAAACTCTGCCATGTTCTTCTTTTCTGCGCAGGGGTAATCTTCGACAAACTGTGCGCCCATGGCAATCATGACAAAGAGAAGAGCAACAAAGGAGGCATCAGCATGTGACCGGTCCAGATCTGACATGCCCCAAAAGTGCTCATAGTCTGCGTAAAAGGTCTGACGGTGGATCATGGGATACACGGGGTCCACGCACTCAAAATAGCGAGCCATAAGAGTGTCGGTCTGTGCCTTGGTTGGTAGCACTGAAATAACCTCTGGAAGCCCCCCTTCACAGGTCCAATAGTTGGCAAACGGATGCTGTGCTCCTATGCCAAAAACATTGCTGCCGGATGAGACCGAGAAGGGCATGTTGGACATGAGTCCGGTCGAGAGGGCCACGGCTCCTTGGGACGTGGAGGAGTTTGAGCCAATGACCCCATGGTCAGCCATGTTGGGAACAATCGAATATTTGTTTTGGCTTAAACGCTTGGAAGATGGCCGGGTCATGCGTGGACCATTTGCAGAGGTTCGATGCGACTCCCTAAGTGCGATGACGTCAGTGGACGTTCAATGTTTTCCTTGGAACTCGAATGCAACTTACTCTAATATTTGTGCCACGCGGTCGTAGACGCAAAAGGATCCTCGTCGGATACCTGTACAGGAATAATTTTCAGTCATTCCCTACTTCATGACACGGTCTGGATGGTGATTCTCTGATGGAACTTACAGGCAAAGCATGTTGGACGCCCGCGGTCACACTAATCGAAGAGCACAGTCAGTTATATGTTCTGTGAAACGTAAAGCAGCATGTCCATATGGCGAATGGCCGCGGGATATTGCGTTGGTCGCATGCTGGTAATGACTTGCCTTTGTCTTGCGTTCCACACACTCAAAGCATGACAAGGTGGGTTTGTTGCGTCGTTGTTTCGTCTGTTTCTTTCTGTCCTGGCGGGAAACCGCGCCGTTTGCCGTTGCGGCTCCGTCTCCGTAAGGACTGCTCGCGCTGCTAGACGTATCGCGAACATCATCGTGGGGGCTGGTCTGGCTGACGTGGTCTTGCTTCATTATGGAGGTAGCCGGAGGGGTCGGTCTCGTGCTGGCTGACGAGGACGGGCCATTGATCGGTGCAGTGGGCTGGCCAGAGGGGAAGGACGCAAACGCCGATGATGGCTGCAGGATAGACGGTGGAATAGAGGGCAATGGCGCTGAAGAAAGGTACACATGGCCTGGTACTCCATGTTTTGTGGGATATGATGTCTCGGGCGGATACATTGTCGCGGGAAACGGCTGAAAAGAAGTGTAGAGAGCAGGACGATCATTGTTGAGCGGCGTTTCGGGCGATGACGACGTGGGAGCCAGGAGATTACTGGCAGTGGAAGCCGGGCTTAAGTCGGGTACTTGCGGACATGTGCGGTTCATGGCTTCTGTCGGTGTAACTCTGAGGCCAAGGAAGCGCGGCAGAAAATATCTGTCCAGCCGGGTTAGGACAGCGTCGCCGTGGTGTATGCGGGCTGTGCACAGCGGCTACAGATGTATGCAGGCAATATAGAGCAGCAGTAGTAGCTTGTATGCAAGAGGACCAGAGGAGACTGTGTATCTTTTCTTCTAGATGTCGGCGAAGAAGACAAGAATGAGACTGTCTCAAAAGCCGGGTGACCAAGTCTTTAGCAGCCGCGACAGCAAGCAGCAAGCAGCAGCAGTCTGACCTGGGAATTGGGTCTAATTGCAAAAGTAAAGTCCGCACTGTACTACTTGTTGAGTCGTGAATTTGCGAGCGAGTTGGCAGGTCTTGGCGGAGACGGTCAGGGGGGAGCTTGTGTCGTATAAAGAGAAAAGAGCGAAAAGAGCGAAGCAGCAGAAGTCGCGAAGGCCAAAGGAGAAGTCAGGCTTTGGCATAAAGTGATGCTGATGCAATGTCGTATTCCGGTAAATATAGCTGGTGATGGTTGATGCAAGGCAAAAAAAAGAAGCCTTTGGAGATGTTGAGTTGAGAAAAAAATAAGATAAGAGTGAGGCGGAAAGAAGGAGACGAGGAGGCTGGAAACTGAGAGGCAGAACGGAGCAAGAGCAAGAGCAAGAACAAGAGCAAGAGCAAACGAAATAGTAGAGTAAGCAGGAAGGCAGGAAATTCACATCGCGATTACGATTGGGCGAGTTTCTTGGTCTAGTGCCAAGAAGGAAAGAGCTTGTTTGACTACTGCTTCTTTGCTTCTTGCTATTACGGCTGCTACTGCCGCTGCCGCTGGGGCTGCCTGCCGCGGCCGCCAACCTAAATCCTGTATTTGCCCTGCTGAAAATTGCTGAGGCAGCCCAAAGCCAAGAGGGCAATTGCCGCTCTGATGTGATTGCGGCTATTCACACACACGGCAACTGCCACACACTGATTTCAAATTCACATTCAGGCAAAATCTCCCTGACGAAAGAATGAACCCCTCTGGCCGTGTTTAGCCGGATATGCCCCGGTGACAACGCTCCCAGACAGCCCATCAAAGAAAGCTCGACGATACCAAGACCTAAAGGCAACTGCATTTAGTCGAACTAACAAGTTCACACCTGCAACTTCTGGAAGACTTCTCGGTCCTTGGCAAAGAGGATCTGTACTTCCTTCGCATTAACCCTGGAGATCTCTGTCCAATGAGGGTTATGTGTATGTCTGTGTCACCTTGCATTTGTTTATCATCGCCACATGCTGCCCAATGACAAATCTCTTTGACTCCAAACGCATCTTCTCCTCAGCCGGCTTCTGCACTACACACACACCCCAACTGTGATTTCAACTCTGCCTTCCGAGACTCTTATTACACCATAAGATGACACCCAAGCCTCTCAAGACCGCCGCCCCATGGCGTGCCGCCTTCAGCACGCAGATATCCAAGCTCTCGATGCCGGCCTTCACTCTCAGCACGGTCCATAACTCCGCAGAGCTCTCATCCTCGCCAACACCCACTGCCGCCCAGCCGCGAGCACGCACCGTCGTATTCCGTGGCTTCTGGGGCGAGTTGCCGGCCAACCCGCACAACCCCGCCCAGCTGAACCCAGGCCAATGGCAGAGCGAAGTGCTGTGTATCACAACCGATGCACGCATGGCCAAAGTCGACGAGCTGGGCGGTGAAGCCAGCGGCGGCGGTGGCCCGTTTGAGGCCGTCTTCTGGATACCGGACACGATGACGCAGTGGCGGGTGCGGGGCAGGGGCTACTTCCTGGGACAGGACGCGGACGATGACGTGGACAGGTGCAGAATGGTACGGGACAGAAAGCAGGAGCGCATGTGGCGCGTGGACGGCGGCGCAGCACACCAGACAAGGCAGGCAGACGACGCAGAGGAATCGTGGAGCTGGGCACGCGAGGTGACGGCACACTTTGGAAACTTGAGTCCCATGATGCGGGGAAGCTTCCGCAACCCAGCGCCCGGAACGCTGCTGCGAGATGGCCCGGGAGGCGAGGGCCTCGGCCTAGGCCAGAGCGTGCAAGACTTGCACGACCCGATTGCGCGGGGCAACTTTCGCGTGGTGGCTCTGGTTCCCGATGAAGTGGACTGCGTCGACCTTTCAGACTCTTCAAAGGCGAAAAGATGGGAGTACGTGGTGGAAGGGGGCGAGTGGGAGACTCGAGAGCTTTGGCCATGAGGGGGGATGATGCTTAGCCCCATCTCTGATGCTCCTCTATGGCCGGGCCCTATGTGTGATGCCGTCGTGGTTAGGAGACAACTTGCAAAGGGTCGCTTTTAAGTCTGGGGCTTTGAACGGCAAGGTGTGGCCTTTGGCTTTTGACCTTTGGCCTCTGGCCTCTGGCCTTTGACCTTTGATACTCCGCTGTGCAAGTTTCTTGAAACATTTACCAGATGTTACTAAACGCGGCCAGTCTGGCACACTTGCGCACGGGTAGAGAAGCAGTTGCATACAGTGCACCATTATAAGCTTGTTTCCAGTTGAGCTATACTTGCCACCCACGCATCGTCCGTGATACCTGTGCATAAGGTCATCAGTTGGGTGGGTGTTAGCCCTAACCAACCCTACTGCCAACAATAGCCTCGACGCTTCAACGCTGCTTGCTCCAATGTAAGACTTGCACGAAACTGCAAGGAACTTTTGGTGCATACGCCAAGTCCGCAGTTACATTATCTGTTTGCAAGCGTATCTGAGCCACGGTGTGAAAGGAGATGGGGGAGATGGGGGAGATGGGGAGGAGGGGAGCGGCAGAGAAGCAGCCGGGCCGAGAATAGGTAAGCCCAGGAGCAGCGGCTAATGGCCGTTATGCACCCTTCTTTTCTCCGTGGTATTCTAAATCAACAGGCCGTAGCCCGTGGCCCTCCATCTGCAGAGAACAAGAAACACAGAACATGGGCATGGGATAAGATGGCCGAAGGCTGTGGTCGCCGTTCGGCCTGTTGGCTCTCCCGCGCCTTGTTTACCCTCTCTCTGCCCTTGTTGAAGGTACGCTGAGCCCAGGTAACTTGATATTATGTAGCAGTGTAGAGTAGTGGTGGTGCTACTGTTGTCTGTTCTCTTGTTCAAGGGCTCAGTGGCTTTAGTTCTGAATCTTGGCAAATAAAGCCGAGGCTTGCTGTGGTGTGATGCTTCGGCAAGGGTGGCAACAGGCGGCTTAGGTGACTTGGATTCACGTGATGAAAGCGAGCGATGTGTGTAGGGAAGAGAGAAGGGAAGAGGGAAGAGAAGGGAAGAGGGAAGGGAAGGGATGGGGAGGGGGTTCCGCACACAGCTGAGATCAGACAGGAGTCTTTCTTTCCATAGCCGCAGTTGTGCTGGTTATGCAAGACAGCAGCACCCCCTTGTGAAGCCCTTGGCGGCCCCCCCCCCCATTCTGCACCGCTTAAACTTATTTGCCAACATGTTCGCTCTTTCGTTGCTTTGGTGCTTTGGTGCGTCGCTTCTCCGCTCCGCTGGCTCGCCTATGGCCACATTAGTCAGCCCTCGCCGCCTCGTCCGGACTCTTTTGTGCTGTGCCGTTCTGTGCTGTTCTGTGCTTTTCTGTGCTTTTCTGTGTGCTTTGTCGGTAGCTGGGATAGGCTTAGATCCGCCTGGGTACAGTGGAGGAGGAGCCAAGGTCCCGCGGGGGTTCCTTGTTCGGGCGACTTTTGGTGCCACGGCCCGTTCTTGCCTAGCGCCGATTACCTGACGAGATATATTTGCGCGTTGCTATAGAATGGGAGGATGAGGATGAGGATGAGGATGAGGGTGAGGGGGACAAGCCATGTCACGTACAAGATTGTACATGCACACACACACACACACACACACACACGCACAGGCTGGCATAAGTATGGTACGGCTTGTACTGTGCAAATGTACGTGTGTACATGTGTACATATGTACGCTAGGTCGGCGACATAGATGCTTGCATACTTACATGCAGCCCTCCTCCAGCCCGACAGGGCCTTGTCCTAATTCGTCCAATGCTCCGTCTCTTGTTTCTTTGTACAAGTTTCTCCACAGTTTTGATTGTTGACTGTGCTTGTCAAGTGCATGACAAAGCCTACATGCACACACACAGACATACACCACATACACACACTTGTATACACATACATACACTTGCAGCCACTTACATACACTTACGCGCGTTGCACATCGTCTAATCAATCTTGACTTCTCCTCTACACCGACTCAATCACTGTGAGCAAGCCTGTAGCTCGCTATGTCGAAGTGGTGTCTTGAGCAAAAGGGCAAGGGTTTGGGTTTATAGTTAACCCTTAACGTTTAGCGCTCACCTTATATTAACGCGCTTATCGTTATCTTATCGTCTACCGTTTTCCATTGCCGCTATTTGTTTTGTGTAACGCCAAAGTATACATAGCACACATTTCTTTTGTCTGTAAAATGGCGATCGTCTTGTTAACGAAGATTTTTAGCACGTAAATTCTCGGTGGCCTAGCCCAACACAAACTTGAGGGAACTGTAACAGAATTCTCGTCTTTCTTCGCTAGAATTATTACAGCAGCGTTGCTAGGAGGCGAGAAGTACAACTTAGCAAGCCTACCCCTGTTTCTAGGAAGTATGTAACCCTATCTTTATGTAACCCTATGGCCCGAGTCGTCTTGCACATGGACATCACCAACACAAGAACATGAGACAGGACACGCCAGGACATGCCAGAAACACCCTCGTTAAGCCTAGAATGGCGGGCTCTATGGTAGCTTCTCCGGCTCTTGCACATCACAAATCCACCTGTCTTGTGCTGGTGCGTGTTGTGATGTCTGCCGTAGCTAAAGCTGCCTCCCCCAGCGATGGCTCTAGGGCCTGGCATGCATATAGTTTCTCTCCGTTTCTCTGCTCCTCTGCTCCTCGACGCTTGTTTGCCTCCTCGAGTGCCAGAATGCATTCGTTCGTTAGATTCTCAAGTCCAGTTGTCGTCGATCTTGCTCTTCTTCGTCTCGTCATCCGCCTCAAGACGACGTCTGTCAAACATGGCCTGTCCTAGTTCCGGAATAGCTTCCACTGGTTTAGTGCTGGAAGGCTTTGTTACTTGCTTGCTAGCTGCCTGTTTAGCTAGCCAATGTGATTTGAGTAATTAAACCTAGAACCTAGTCGTGCCCTGGGTCAGCTAACACATAGCACATATCAGCATCGTTAAGCACAGAGAAAAGCAGAGCATTGCCGCCGTCTGCTTCGGTTCAGAAGAGCCCGTCCACCCCTATTTCCCAGGCTTTCTTTTTCTTGTTGGCTATGGAGGAACCGAGGAGATATGGAAGAATATAGAGATCAAGCGGAGGTAAATACCAGGTCGTGTTTTGGCCTGTCTATTCTTTTCTTTCCTTGTTTTTTATACCTGGCAATCCTTCCTGTAAATCCCTCGGCATCCTTTCTTGCGGCCTGTCTACATACATACAGTCTTTTGCACGTCTCATCCTCATTCATCCACAAGAAGTTCTGTTGCGCGAGAAAGCGGGGAAGCGGGAAGCAAGCAGGGCAGTGAGCCAGCCGGCCAGCCAGAAAATCAAAGCAACAAAGGGCTGCCTTGAGTCGAGAACAAGAGGGTAAATTTCCCGATGAGACGAGACACCGCTTTTGTTGCAATGCATTGGCAAGGCAAATGATCCTGCGTTCTGCTTTCTTTTTCTTGCTGCTGTTGTTGCCGAACCACACACACACACACACACTTGCGTCTTAACACCGATATGTCCATATAGAAAAGAACACTACACTACATGCCAAGAACGAAAAGCCACCCCGCCAGCCCAGGGACGGCACTGAACAGACAAAAGACGAGACGAAACAGAGACACAGAGGGGAGGGGAGAGTGCTACGCCTCTTGAAAAAAAAAAAAAAAAAAAGAAAAAAAAGATCGATATATACCCGGAAGAAATGAAGCGCTCGAGGCGGCTCGCATTGATGGCGGATTGACGGGCGGGATTCTTTTGCAAATAACTGATAACCCTCTCAACCCCATGGTCCATGATATGATATGATATGCTGGCTGGACTCCCCTCCCTCTAACAGCCAACAGCCCTGAGCCGAAGCCACTCAGCAGCCAGCCAATTCGCTTAGGCTAGATCAAAGCAAGACAGACAGAAAACACCCTAGCCAGCGCAGCGCAGCGCAACGAGTGTCCAGTGAATGTCCAGTGGGTGAGTGTCCATTTCAGCGCGACGGCCGAAATCCTCAGTCTGCAGTTGGGGTTCAAGTTTCTGAGGGGAGGGGGGTATACAGGCAGATCTTTTATTATAGAGGGTAGCAATGGTATACGAGCGTACCGAGTAGGGCTCTCTCTCAACCAAAACGCATTTTTGCAGAGCAAGAATAGGAGCCTTTGGTGAGAATGCCTGACGTTTGTCGTCCTTTGGGTTGGCCGTGCTGGAGTGTGGTCTGCCACACGTGTATCATGAGGTATATAAAAAAGAATAAAAAAGAAAGATTAAAAAAGAAAAAAAGAAAGATTGAAAAAAGTTGGCCATGAAAGTAATTACCCCGGTTGCATGTTAGACGGCGTCAAAAGGGAAGGATCGGGGAAGAAGGAATGAATCCTTAGGAAGGAAGCGACGAGGAAAACGAGCCTGACAAAAAAAAGAAAAAAAAATACACAGAAAAAAAGACGACTCTGTGTAGGAAGGAAGAACGGAACAGGACGAGAAAAAAAATGAAAAGGAGCCGTCCTGGACCGTCATTTGAGCAACTTCCACCAAAGGAAGAGTAATAAACGGACACAAAATAGGCCGTGTCCACAGAGTGCAACTGCCCTCTTCAACTGTGTCCGCCTGCCTGTCTCTGTCTCTGCCTCTGCCTCTGCCTGCACCTGCATATACATCTGCAATCTGCAATCTGCAACTGAAACAGGCAACAGCAACAGCAGCAGCAGCTTCGGACCGGACTCTACTGGCTTGCCGTAGTTTCCTCTTTTGCATGTTTTGCTGCTAGCTGGCTCAGACCTGGGCCGTGTGAAAGAGTGCAGATACGAATTTGTACTGTGGAGCCGTATCATTCATTGTAAGTAAGTACTTGCTTGTACTTGTACTGAGACTGAGGAACTGCATCATTGTTATTTGTATTTGTATTTTTATTTTATTTGGGTTGATTTTATTTGTATTGTTTGCAAGTCATACCAGGCGTCAATGTGGACGGATAACAGCAACCAAGTAAATACTACTTACTTGCATCTATCATCCTCTTGCTAAAACTTACTTCTCATTTTACGGCCGTGGCCCTACAGGATATCTACCTTCTGCATCTTACTTCCGAGCACCACCATAGGCCAGGGTTTGATGTGTCCCATGCCCGCCCAAACTGTACACATGCATGTAGATGTTGAGAACCCTTTTTTTTCTTTTTTCTTCTTTTTTTCTCAGATTCTGCGCGCCGTGCATTGGATATGTGTGTGTGGCTGAAAGCGAAGAGGGAGAAAAGAAAAAAAAAACACAGAGGAGAGTCAGGTTCTTCAGACCACCAAAGTCCCCCTAAGCCCGTGACGTGCGCTCCATGTATGGTTCTGGTATTCGACGATCTTCCTTTGATTATGCCAAACACACAGTGAGTCTTGGAAAGTAAATACACACAATCTGTATGTGGTACTGAGGTCTAACCCTCCCCTAGCTTTGTATGCAGCAATGCCCCCCCATCCACTCCCATCCCTCCCCTCCCCCAGTATCTCGACGTCGGAGTTTCTACCCTATCCGAAGGCTGCATAAAAGGCCGTGCTTCAAATGTATTACTGCTCCAATGCTCCATGCAATTATCGACGACCCGCACCATGAGGCAGGCAGGCAGCCAGAACTTGTCGTGCTATGAAGCCGAGTGACTGCTCGCTGCAGGACCGCCGACCACAGGCTAGGACATGATATCATCGCCCGGATTCCGTGCCTCGCTGTGGCTCCTACTCCAGATCGCATTCATGCCGTTTGCCGATCATCGGCTGTTTTCAGAAAGCATTCGCCAAATGTCTGTGCCTCTACAGTCTCGACTCTGTCTGTCCATGGTCAACGGTGTACGTGTACGTGTACGTGTGCGGTGTATGGTATACGATGTATGGTCCACCGTCGGCAGCCTACAGTCCAAGGGTCGACTGCGAGCTGGTTGTTGGCTGGCTGGTATGATGATGTAGAGAGCAGCATGTTGGATGGATGGCTGCCCATCGTTGTGGCTATCGGCGAGGAGGGGGGAGGCCATGGGCCATGGGCCATGGATCTTTGGAGATAGATTTGGCGTGGATTTACGCAAAAAGGCTTGGGGTACTGCAATGTGTAAGAGCAGGGTAGCGCTTGCTGCGTTGTCAGGGCTATTGACTGACGGATGCCAGAGAAAGCGAGGCTCAGGGTGTGTGTGCGTGTGTGTCGCTCGCTTTACACGGCGTTCTCTAGGGGGGAGCTCTCCCTATGGAGCTCTGGAGCTACAGCGCCATGGAGAGCTACGACGTCATGCTATAGAGCTATAAAATCAGGGATGCACGCTGGCTACAGCGCTAAAGAGGGGTGGTCTAGGCTAGCAGGGCGATATCTTTAGGGCACCTGCTAGATGGAGCACTATCTACTATCTATAGCGCTATGCACAGCTATCCGTCGTCCTATCTGTAGCTATCCACAGCGCTATTCATAGCACCCCACAGCACCCCACAGCACCCCTCGGCACCCCTCAGCATTATCCATCCCCTGAAGGCCTGCCAACAGGTGTCAGGAAGCTAGCCCGAAGTTTGGACAAAAAAAGCTTCTGCCTGCCTCCCTGGCCTCGCCTCCCCTTCGCCCCTTCGTGTGATAGGACAGGTTGATTTATTATCGAATATTCAAGTATTCTTTTTTTTCTTCTCGCTGTGCTCCCTCTAGGGCATTTTATCTCTTCCGTTCCTTTTTCTCTCTTCTCCCGATGCCATATTTTCTCTGTGTGTGTGTTTGTGTGTGCGTGTGTGCCTTTCTTGCCCCCCCTTGTTGCTTTTTATTCAAGCATTTTATTGTCTATTGCAAGACCCACTATTCTCTTTTTTTTCCTTTTTTTTTCTTTTTTTCTCTCTTTCTCGCTCGGCTGCTGGCTGGCCCTTGGATTTTGGCCCTTGGCGGCCCTTGGTGGCCCTTGGTGGCCCTTGGTTAAAGCGCTGTCCCCGCTTCTTTCACATATTTCCCTTTGCTCTCCTTCTCTTCCATTTCTCTCTTGATTTTTATTTTGCTCTACTTGGCCGTTGACACCATCCAACTATTTCGTCTCATCGTCTGTCTGTCTGTCTCCTATCTCCCGCCCACACAAAAGTCTCGTCTAGCCAAGTCAACCTCACTTTTCCCTTCTCATTCCACATGGGCTTTTCCTTTTGGCCCCTTTGTTTATAGCCGCTTTTTATATCTTCATTTTGTTTTTATTTATTTGCTTTATTTCCACCGCTTGACCACCTATTAATCGCCCGCCAGTCGACGCACCACCACCGCCACAACCTCCAGCTTGATTTGCTGTCCTCCCCCTCCCCCCTCGCCCTCCGACGACAACCTCATCATTGTTATGGACGCCCTCAAAAACATCATGAACAATGTGCCCGAGTGGGACATTAAGCTATCCACGCTCAATGACCAAATAAAGAAGCGCCAGGCCGAGCTGATGGCCCTCAACGACAACGGCGGCGGCGAGCCAGTCTCCTCATTACCGCCCAAGCCCCCTAAGCGCAAGACCTCGACCGAATCCCTCCGCCCACAAGACGAGATCGACGAGGCCGTCAAGATCAACACCGCCGCCAACGAAAAAGAAGACGAGGAGGAAGACGCCCTCCTGCGCAACATGCAGTACAGAATGACATCGGCCTCCATGGCTAGATCACCAGAGCAGGCCATCCGTGTGGCCCACGCCCGCGCCCGCGCCCAAGTCCGCATCAAGCAACGCACCGCCTCCAACAGCTCCATTGACGTGGAAGAGCGCCGCCACAAGCAGCGCACAAGGAACATGATCATTGTGTACTACGACAGTTTCGTGCAGAGCTTTTTCGAGGAGCTTGTCAAGTTCGTGTCCGCCAGCCGCAACCTGATCCGCAAGGCCCGCATGGCCGCAAAGGTTGCTCACATTAAGCGTGTAGCCGAGATAGAATCACAGAATCTTGACGCTCCCAACGATCCCTTCGCCGCCGCGCCTGATGTCCTCCGCCCTCCCCTGGCCCCACGCATGCCCCCCGCGCTCCGCGCTAGCTCCCGCCCCTCGGCTCGCTTTGGCGCCTATGGCGTCGGCATCAGCAAACCCACCGACGCATACGACCGCCTCGACAAGGCCCTCGAGTTTGTGCAAAGCCAGAGCGAAAAGGGTGCCCATTTGTTCCTCCGCGACGGCAAGTGCACCGAAGAGGTCATCAACATCTCTCGCCGCATGCAAGAGGCCAAGGACCTGGCCGAAAAGGAGATGCAGCGTATCCTTACCGAGGAGCCCGAGCTGGCCAAGGAGTCTGGCGAGGTCAACAAGATCCGTATGCACCGCCCTACGCTTATGCGTCGCGAGGTTATCTCCAGCAAGCCCTTCTCTGCCATGCCATCATCCATGGCTGGCGACCGCCGGCCTTATCCCATGAGAGAAGAGCGCCCGTTCCCCGTCAGAGTGGAGCGCAAGCCGGCTGTCATGCGCGAGGAACGCAAGCCTATTGCCACAATGGCCGACCTGGCCGCACACGCAGCGGCGCTCGACTCTCAAAAGGCCCTGCAATCGGGCTCGGCTGGCGCGGGCGACATGTCGGCCAGCTCATAGCCGTGCCGTTTGTTGCCTGCGATAGTT
>JAXHKQ010000331.1:0-24357 GCA_038407185.1 Chalaropsis ovoidea
GGGGGGGGAGACGGTGGGGTGGGGGGGGGGGGGGGGGGGGGCTGAAATCTTGATGCGACATGGCATGGCATGGACGGGATTCCCAGATAGACTGAAACGAGGGGCGGAGGAGGAGGAAAAGACAGCGAAAAAGACAAAGAAAAAAGACGGCGCTCTCACCCCAAGGAATACACCTTGTCCTCGTGCGTATAGTACGCACTCACGTTCTGCCATTGCGCCTCGTCGATGCCGACAATATCCTTCACCGGCGCCACAACCGACGAGCACACATTGAGGGTGAAGTTGTAGCCGTAGTCCCAGCCGCGGGCCTCGTAGTCCGTATTGCGCACGCCCTTGACCTTGGGCGCGTCCTTTGGCGCCGCCACGGCAATGTCTGGCCGCAGATCAAAGAAGCCGCCCAGTGTTGAGACGGACGTCGCCGTGCAGGCTGCGGGGGCCGTCGAGGAGGAGGAAGCGGGGGAGGACGACGTCGAGGTCGAGGCCGTGGTGGTGGCGCCAAGGCACAGCGAGCTGCTGCCCAGCAGGGCGAGCAGCAGCGGAGCGAGCGATATGCGCGCCATGGTTGGCGATCGGATTCTGCTGATGCTGATGCGGTTGTTGGAGACTCGGCCGAATCGGGGATGTCGCCGTTGTGCGTGCTGCGCTGTTATCGTCGTAGAATTGCAGGCACAGGTTCGCAACGAGGAGGGCGCTGAAGCTTGGAATGGACGGAATCGAGAAGATAGCGATGAGGAAGCGAAGCCAGATTGCAAAGAGTAATTGCAGCAGAAAGTTTTGAGGAGCCCAAGCACAGCAGGGACATAAAAAAAGAACCCGGATGGAGAAAACAAGGCAGCTGGTCAGCTCGTGATAATGCAGGCCATTTAAGCAATCTGTGCGCTTTAAATAGAATTGCCGAATTCATTGTGAAGCAAGGCACCGGCTAATCTGCGGCTATTCTGTCTGGCAGACCCTAACACTGCTGCCTCTACCCTAAGAGAGCGCCCGGATCTAAAGCTTCCGAAATCAAGCTGTGAAGCTAAAGTGGGTCCAACCTGGTCAGCTTGACAGATCACGAACACGAATACTAGCAGGCATTCAACCACTGCCACAAGAGGCGACAGGGCTCTGCTGCGATTGAAAAGCTCGAGCCTCGCGCGCTGGAAGACTTCAACTCAATCCCACCTGCCTTTTCGCTGCCCACCAATCGTCTCACATATCACCAACACCAAACTTCGCGACATCACCTCGGCAATGCCTGCGAAAACGCCCGCGTCAGCGCTGCCGGCCCGTCATTACGAGTTTGGCGGCCCGTAAGCCTTCCTCCTAAACCGGCTATCACCACGATTCCAAGAGCTAACCATCGCGTCCCGCGTCTCTGTCTAGCCTCGGTGTCTTTGGCATCTCCTTCGGCCTGCCCGTCCTGCTTTACGTTTTCTGGTTCCTTTGCAATGACATCTCGGGATGTCCCGTGCCGTCGGCCTTGAGCCCCAGCACGCTGGACATTGAGCAGCTCAAGATCGAGGTGGGCTGGCCTGCGAATGGCCTCCTGGGCTTCTTTGACCTGGAAGTCTTCGGCGTGACCATCGCCTACTACATTGTGAACCTGTTCCTCTATGCTATCCTCCCCGCCGAGATTGCTCTGGGCACCGAGCTTGTCTCTGGCGGCCGTCTCAGATACCGCTGCAATGGTGAGTCGCCAATACGCCTGTCCCACTCCCTATGTCACACGCTCTAACCACCTGTCTTCTCTCCTACAGCCTTCACTAGCAACATGGCCATTCTCGCGGCTTGTCTTTCCGGAACGATCGCCGAGGGCGCCGACTTCGTTGTGTGGCGCTACATCGACGACAACTACCTGCAAATCATGACCTCGCACCTCATCATCGCCTATGCCCTAGCCACCTACTCGTACGTCGGCAGCTTCAGCGTCAAGGCTGGCAACAAGGAGATGCGCGAGCTGGCCATTGGTGGCCAGACCGGCAACATGCTCTACGACTGGTTCATTGGCCGCGAGTTGAACCCTCGCGTGACCCTGCCCTTCTTCGGTGAGATCGACATCAAGGAGTGGTGCGAGCTGCGCCCTGGCCTGCTGATGTGGGCTCTGTGCAACTTCACCTGGGTTGCCAAGCAGTACCGCAACTACGGCTATGTTTCGGACAGCATGGTGTTCCTGGCCAGCATCCAGACGCTGTACATTGTTGATGCTTGGTACTACGAGCCTTCCATCCTCACCATGATCGACATTACGCTGGACGGCTTTGGAAACATGCTCTCGTTTGGCGATCTGGTGTGGGTGCCGTTCCTGTACTCTACGCAGACACGCTACCTGGCGACTTACCCCGTGACGCTGGGCCCCTACGGCCTCGCGGCCACCTTTGCCGTCTTGCTGACCGGCTTCCTGATCTTCCGTTCATCCAACTCGGAAAAGAATGAGTTCCGCCGCAACCCCAACTCCCCCAAGGTTGCCCACCTCAAGTACATCACCACCAAGACTGGCAGCAAGCTGCTGGTCACCGGATGGTGGGGTATGGCGCGCCACATCAACTACCTGGGTGACTGGATCCAGAGCTGGCCGTACTCGCTGCCCACTGGCATTGCAGGGTACACCATCATGGCTGCGGGAAGCGGTGTAGAGGGTGCGCTGATTATGCTGGATGGCCGCGAGGTTGTGCAAGATGCTGCGCGCGGTTGGGGCATTCTTTTCACGTACTTTTACGTCTTTTACTTTGCGACGCTGCTGCTCCACCGCGAGGGCCGTGACGACGACAAGTGCTTCAAGAAGTACGGCGATGATTGGCTGGAGTACAAGAAGCAGGTGCCTTACAAGATTATCCCGTACATTTACTAAGCGGAGATGAGGGACGGCAGAGAGATGGAACGGATGAGTTGTATTGCAGAGAGATATAATGGATTAGTTGCCTTACAGAGAGATAACGGATGATCTGACACTTGCTTGGCTTCCGCCTTGGCCAGTCTGGTCGTCTCTTTCGCGTAACCCCTTTCCACAAGGATGGGAATAAGACGGCCATGGCAAAGTGAGGGGCATCGGTGTCTCTGCGGGCATTCATGCTGGAACTACGAGACCAGCTTCTATGTACACACAATCATAATAAACGCAACTTACATGCTCTTGCAATGCTACCCGTGGTGCTTATTCACGATGCTACATGGCTGACTTATATCAAGCCAAGGAGCCCAATAGCACTGCGCGTCCCAATGGAGATGTTCCGCTGTGGCCTTCGCCCCCAGCAATCCAACCAGGCTTGAGCCTGCATACGTACGTAACTCCGGGCTGCCAACCTCCGGATGTAGACCGCTATCACCATGTCCTCTGTAGGTTCTACCTGGGGTACACGCCCCGCCCCCCGTCTAGAGGGTATTGTAGACGACGCCTCACAGCACTAACGTAGCATGCACGTGTATTATGGCTCATTGCCGGCAAAATCCATCACAACATCATCCGGCTGCGACTCTGTTTTCGAGAAAAGAAGATCCAACAACTCCAAAAAACGACTCCGAGGACAAGGATCACGAGCAAGAGCAAAAGGCGGGGGAGACAACGGGGGGGGGGGTGGTGCACTGGGACGGCTGAAGATCAAGGGCGATGTGGTCAAGAATAGGCTGATGATGCGTACGGGAAACGGGCCGATACAGGATATGAATCAGGGAAGATGCAGTAACCCCGGATTGTGAGAATGCCAGCTTTGGGATGTGTGATGGTGCTGGGTCGTCGGTGGTTGTAGATGTTGGAGGTTGCAAATAAACAGAACATAACCCCCTTATAATACGTAATTGCAAGCGGCCAATCAAGAACAAGTGATCCACTATCTCGGGCTGATGGTCTAGTGGTATGATATTTGCTTTGCAGTATTCACTACAAATATGTAAATGGTCGGGGGTTCGATCCCCTCTCAGTCCAAGATGTCTTAGTGATGTTCACATCACCGCTCCAGAGTCTCCCTCTGGAGCACCACTTTTTGGCATTTGCCTTTGCAGTAAGTATTCTTAATCTTTTTTAATCTTCTCATTTAACGGCCTTCCTTTTTTCTTTACCGCCTCGATGCTCCTCGGAGAAATATTTCTCGCCCGTCTCTCTTCTTCCCCGCGCTCGCCTTCTCGTGCCGAAGCCTGTCCGGCCTGTCAACGGCACTGCCAAGCCACTTGTGAGTACTTACTTACACGCTTGTGAGTTGATGCTCTAAGCGTTCAGTGTTCCCTGCAATATAAAATAGCTCACACACAGACTGCGGGCGAGTTTGCCTGTTCTCCGTTGCGTGTTGCATCGTGCGGTCTCGCCCCATGCTGCCTGCTTGCTTGCTTGCTGGTTAGCTCCTAGCCACTATGCTTGTTCTTTTAGTGCCGTGCTTTCTGCCGTATCCCGGCTCAATATCTCTTCTCCTTTTGTTCTTGTGTCTTCATGTGGTGTCTCCATTTAGTAGCCAACGTCGTCCTGTCTTCCCCCCTCTTCCCCTCGTTTAGGCTTGCTTCCGTGTCTCTCTCTGCATGTGTACTGTACAACTTCCGCTTGTATATGCAAGCCGGCTCGTTTCCTCCCTGGTTTCTATTGCGTTCGGCTTCTCCAATTGCGGATGGCCCGTAGGACAGGTTTTGCGTGAATACACTTTAGAGGTAAAAAGATCGTGATGTGTAAAACACCATGGCAGGATGAAAGGCCCGGCTTCCACTCTCCCTATCTAGCGTCGTTCTTTTTCTCGGCAACACATTCCGACTTTCTGGGGAATGTGGGATTTGGCTATTTCCCTTTCAGGTCCGTGAGGTGGAAGGACTCAGCCTGTGCTGAGGAGCTCATCCATTCCAATGCAGGCATCCCAAGGGCCTCCTTGAATGACACGGAAGCAAGGAAACCAAAGCGGGTAAACGTGGCAGTGGGCTGTCGACGGAGCGTCACGCGGTGAAAGCGCACATCATTCTGACTGTGATGGCTGGCCTTTGCACGCACTTGTCACAACGGCGTCTCTCTCGGCCCTTTTTACGCTTAAATCAAGGCCTGGGAAGATGCACTGCGCGCCACGTTCTTCCCCGACCGAAGCAGTGTCATGTCATGTGCAATGAGGTAGACGCTCCAGCTCCAATATTGGATCGCCGTCATGCTGAGAGGGACAGAACAAGCACAGGCTGAATAATAAGGGGCCCTCTGTTCCAGGGCGGAGCTTCGGTCTTGGTCTTGCCACTTGGCGGTGGTTGACATGCAAAGAGCTTGTTAGTGGTGCTGCGCCTGTTAGGACGCAGTGAATGCCCTGTTGAGCTTAAAAGAATACAGACAGTGTTTGGTCTTTGGTGGAAGCCACATCAATGGAACGAGCCAAGATCTAGTACAGACATACATATGTACATATATGGGGGCAGGGCAGAGGCGGGCAGTGGGTGCTACAGTGTATTGCACGTACACCCGGCTGTAGAGTTCCTGCTCCACAAATAGTATTGCACGTACTGTACGTCCATGTTGACTGGCTGTATACCCATGCACGTGCCGGGCTTTCAGACTTCCGCTGCTTTCTGTCTTCCGCTGCTTGCTGCCTCCTGCCGCTGTTGTCGGCCTTTCCCCGCAAAATCGGAGTTGAAGCCCTTCCTACCGTTGCTTCGTCCCCCATAAATCCAGAGCACTCTGCTTGCTTGTGCTTCCCCGCAAGATCCAACCCAACAAGGCCCTTTTGGGTTTATTTTGGGCGCTCCTTATGATCCGTGAGGTGCCATTGGCATCTCTACAGGTCGCCTGTATGACGACAACGAATGGCCAAGGCGCTTCTTCCTCTTGTTGACGCTGATCCTGTTGTCTCGACACACAACTAGAGGGCCTTGATTGGGCGTGGTCTTGTGACTGGAGTTATTTGTGCAGTGGGTGGAGGAGGGCCTTTGGAGAAGAATGTCCAGGGGGGTGTGTCTAGGGGGACGGGGAGGGGGGAGGGGGTGTTGTTGTACGTCAAAGTTCAACCACGCCTATTTTCTCGACTTACATGGTCAAGAGCATCATGTGAAGTCTGGACTGGAACCACAATACGCGCAAAAAAACAAGATGCATAGGGGTGGAAAAAGTGGCTGCTCTGCTTCTTGTACCGCTTTGTTTCTGCCTGAAGATCCAAGAAGGAAGTCCCTCGGGCCATTTACGGTAGTTGCCCGGATCAATTACACAGCACAATGTCTTGGCTTCTGCGTTGATCCAGATCCACTCTCCGAATTGTGCAACTACCCCGTCCCAGACTGCAACTACCACGGACGAGCTCCCTCGAGCTCTATGGCCGCGGAACCTGGATGAAAATAGAACAAACCATATATAGGGGAGGCAATTGCCTCCCTCATTCCTGGTGTTTTTGATTGCTGCTTCTTTCCTCCTCATCACCCTTGAGCTCTTTCCAATTTCAAGTTTCCAGGGAACGAGGCAGATCCCCCATCTTGACTCCTTGTGTTGATCTGTACCAGGCCTCACTTTGTTTATAAAGCTCTGTTTTCCCTCGTCTTGGTGTGCAGGACGAGCTCTTTTCTTACTGCCAGGCAGCTAGTGTTGCTTTCCATCTTTATTCTTGAATCCTTAGCAATATGCTCAAGCTCTCCGTTTTTGCTTCCGCCCTGCTGGCTGCAGTGGCCCATGCCTACCCCTCGGAAAAGCATGCCCGCAGCTACAACAGCACGCTGGCCCATTCGGATCCGTTCTATCCTTCACCGTGGATGGACCCCGAGTCCCTCGGCTGGGAAGAGGCCTATGCCAAGGCAAAGGACTTTGTCTCCCAGCTGACGCTGCTGGAAAAGGTCAACTTGACGACCGGCGTGGGGTGAGTGTTTCTGTTTCTCCACGGCTTGACGAGCCACGTGCTGCTCTTTGATACTGACTGCTTCTAGCTGGGAATCCGAGCGTTGTGTTGGCAACGTTGGCTCTATTCCCCGTCTCGGCATGCGCGGCCTCTGTCTCCAGGACAGCCCCGTTGGTGTCCGCATGGCCGACTATGTCTCCGTGTTCCCCTCGGGCCAGGTTGCTGCTGCCACCTTTGACCGTTCTCTAATCTTCAAGCGGGGCGAGGCCATTGGAAAAGAGCACCGGGCTAAGGGCATTGACGTCATGCTGGGCCCTGTGGCCGGGCCTCTTGGCAGGACACCGACTGGCGGCCGCAACTGGGAGGGCTTCTCCCCCGACCCCTACCTCACTGGTGTCGGCATGGAGGAGAGTGTGCGCGGCATCCAGGAAAAGGGGGGCGTCATCGCCTGTGCCAAGCACTGGATAGGCAACGAGCAGGAGCACTTCCGCCAGGCTCCCGAATCAAAAGGCTATGGCGATAACATCACCGAGTCTCTCTCGGCCAACATTGACGACCGCACAATGCACGAGCTCTACATGTGGCCCTTTGCTGATGCCGTCAGGGCAGGCGTTGGCTCATTCATGTGCTCCTACCAGCAGGTCAACAACTCGTACTCGTGCCAAAACTCCAAGCTCAACAACAACCTGCTCAAGGGCGAGCTGGGCTTCCAGGGCTTCATCATGAGCGACTGGCAGGCCCAGCATACCGGCGTCAGCTCTGCGGTAGCTGGCCTGGACATGACCATGCCTGGTGATACGCTGATGGGCACCGGCCGCAGCTTCTGGGGAGCCAATTTGACGCTGGCTGTGGTCAACGGCACTCTCCCTGAGTGGAGACTCGACGACATGGCTATGCGGATCATGGCCGCCTTCTTCAAGGTTGGCATGTCGCCCGATTCCATGCCCGACATCAACTTCTCGTCGTGGACCAAGGACACCTACGGCTATGTCCACAATGCTGCCAAGGAAAGCTACGAGGTTGTCAACCAACACGTCGATGCCCGCAACGGCCACAAGCACGGTGAACTGATCCGCGAGATTGCGGCCAAGGGCACTGTGCTGCTCAAGAACAACGGCATCCTTCCCCTGGACAAGCCCAAGTTTGTGGCTGTTATTGGCGAGGATGCTGGTCCCAACATCTGGGGTCCCAATAGCTGCAGCGACAGAGGATGCGACAACGGCACCCTGGGCATGGCCTGGGGCTCTGGCACGGCTGACTTCAGCTATCTCATTACCCCCGACACCGCTCTTTTGATGCAGGCGCTGGAGGATGGCTCCCGCTATGAGAGCATCTTGACCAACTACGCCTGGACCCAGACCCAGGCGTTGGTCTCTCAGGCCAATGCCACCACCATCGTCTTCGTCAACGCTGACTCCGGCGAGGGCTACATTTCCGTGGACGGCAACGTGGGCGATCGCAACAACCTGACCCTGTGGCACGACGGCGATGCCCTGATCAAGAACGTGTCTTCTGTGTGCTCCAACACCATTGTGGTCATCCACTCCACCGGCCCTGTGCTGCTCAACGACTTTTACGACCACCCCAACGTTTCAGCCATTGTTTGGGCTGGTGTCCCTGGCCAGGAGTCTGGAAGATCCATTGCAGATGTTTTGTACGGCCGTGTGAACCCCGCTGGCCGCTCGCCCTTCACCTGGGGCCGCTCCGTCGAGTCTTATGGCGCCCAGATCATTTACAAGCCCAACAATGGCGGCGACGCGCCTCAAGACACCTTCTCCGAGGGTCTCTTCATTGACTACCGTTACTTTGACAAGGTCGCCCCCAACTCCAACGACTCGGGTGCTCCCATCTATGAGTTTGGCTACGGTCTTTCGTACACCACGTTTGAGTACTCGGACCTTGTCGTCAAGAACCTGGATGCCGAGCCGTACGCCGGCACCACCGGCAAGTCCATTGAGGCTCCCGTTTTCGGCAACTTCAGCACTGATTTGAGCGACTACCTCTTCCCCGCCGATGTGCGCCCGATTTACCGCTTCATCTACCCGTACCTCAACAGTACCGATGCGGCCAGTGCCTCAGATGACGACCACTACGGCCAGTCCCCTGAAGATTTCCTGCCTCCTCACGCCGTCGACGGCTCCAGCCAGCCGCGCCTGTCCTCATCAGGCGCTCCCGGTGGCAACCCGCAGCTCTGGGACGTGTTGTTTGAGGTGTCGGCTACCATCACCAACACAGGCGATATTGCCGGCGACGAGGTGCCGCAGCTGTACATGAACCACGGAGGTCCTGATGAGCCCGTCAGGGTCCTGCGCGGCTTTGACCGCCTGACCATTGAGCCCGGCAGCAGCGCGACCTTCTCGGCCAACATCACCCGCAGAGACTTGTCCAACTGGGATGTGAAGAGCCAGGACTGGGTCATCACGGAGTACCCCAAGACCGTGTTCGTGGGCAGTAGCTCGCGTAACCTGCCTCTGAAGGCCACGCTGGAGCTGTAAGGCAGCGAATATAGGAAGGTTGGAGGATGAGACGTCAGAGTCGTGTATAGTTCGTTTCTGGAGGCTGGGGTCGGGCCCCTTGTGTTTATTGTTTTTCCGGCCTGTTTCCCAATGCTTGATGATTAGTACCTCGCTATGATAATATACAGTACATGGTTTTTGTGCAACCCTGATTCTCTCCATGGTAGTTGCCGTTGTAGTTTGTGTTACCATCGTACTCGAATCGTTAAGCTTCAAATCTAAACTGCCGGATTTCGCAGTTGCCAGCTCAATGCTCGAGCTGGGTTGTTACCAACTCACGTGCTCTCCTCGAGCTTTCGTTTGCTACGTAGGACATGGGACCAGTCGAGTACATCCCGAGTTGGGAATACCTTCCCGTTTAATCTTACGCTCCTGCCAAACTCGTTCGTCTGTTTGCACGGCAACTGCATTGTACCCGATGCTTGGTGTCACGCGAGTCTTCTCCTCAACGCGTGCGGATATTCTCCGGGGGACAGATTGCTGAATCATTGCCTCCTCTTTCTGTGATGGTTAAACCCTGGAGCTGCAAATCTGCAAACTCTGGCTCTCCCTTCCTGTCGTCTTTTTACAAGTTGCCGATTTTCTCAGCGTTTGTCCTGTTCATCACCATGTCCTCCCACCCGCTACAAGATCTCCACTTTCGCAAACACAATGCAAATTCCGGTAGCCTAGCTGCCGCACCGTCCACCGCCCTCTTCAACAACCTGTACTTTAGCGTCTACGACACCTCGTTCCTCACGCGCTATGACTACTGGGTTCTTAATATCACCTGTAGCTACATCTGGCGCTGCTCCACGCGCCGCATCCTGCTGCCCTTCTTCGCCCACCACTTTTCCGCCAACCACCTCGACATCGGCGTCGGCACCGGATACTTCCCCGCCACCAGCCTGAGCCTGGGCCGAGGCCGAGACCTCCACCAGCGCGCTGGCACAGACCCGCGCGTCGGCCTGTGGGACCTGAGTCCCCAGGCCCTCGCCACCGCGCGCGCACGCATCATGGCCGCAGCGCCGACGGCGCGCGTTCTCGCCGTCGAGGCGGATGCTACACAGCTGCTCTCTGCGGCGCAGAGCGAAGCGCTCGAGGCACCGGAGGCCGGAGCCGGAGCCGGAGCTTGTGGCGACGGCCGGTTCGCTTCCGTTTCAGCGTCGCTGGTGCTGCACTGCGTGCCGGGCGATGCGTACAAGAAAACGCGGGCGGTGGCGCGCAATGCCGCGAGCCATTTGAAACCTGACGGTGCGTTTTTCGGGTGTACCGTGGTCTCGTCTACGCGGCGCGTGACGAGCAGGCCGGCGGGGGTGTTGCATGGGCTGGGGCTCGGGAATGGGGATGGGGTCGTGGTCGAAGGTGATTCTAGGGAGAATCACGGCTGGTTCATCCCAGCGCTGCTCATGTGGGCTTACAACATGACAGGCATCTTCTGTAATGCGGGGGACAACCCTGATGCAATAGTGAGAGGCCTGGAAGACAGCTTTGAAAGCGTTGAGTCTTGGGTGGTGGGAACTATTCTTTTGTTCCGCGCCAGAGGTCCCCGGATCTAGGCGGGCCTGGTGTGTGTTGGTGTATGTTAACCTTTATTAGTATCACGAGGGTTACTGTACTGCATCGCATTTTCAAGATGAGCTTCGCAAAATAGTAGCGTGTAGAAATGCTATTTAGACAAGACAATGACATAAGTGAGGTCGTCAACGGTTGAGATGGTATAGATGCTTTGTTAATATTAATAGCTGTGTAGCTCCTGGAAAGGTTAGTATCACTCGCAGCACCAGGCAGGGCTGCACAAGATACTACCAGCTGCACACCGTAGAGCCACACTCTGTATGAGTTGACCAACAAACTACAGTGATAGCTGGTTGAAACCACGCGAGAGGAAGTCGTCAGAGTATGACGATGACGTCTGGAAGTTGGGCTGCACCTTGTTGAGAAGCCACCAGTTCAGCAGGTCTCGTGACGCCAGGGTATCTTCCATGCTGTCGTGTGCGCCCTCTTGGATGACGCGATTCAGCCTTAGCTTGGAAAGCGTCTTGAGCGAGCGGCTGGGCTGCTGCCCGGAGACGTTGGGCTTTACAGGCGTTGGGCACGGCTTGCTTTGGTCCAGCATGTACTCGATGGCCATGGACTCGTACGCAGCTGCTTCGCGGGCTTTGATGCTCCGCTGGCGCTTGTCCTCGTAAAAGTCGAGTAAGAAGGTGTCAGCAATGCGATAGTGCATCCAGCGTAGTGATACCAAGTCGTTGTTGACCGAGTGGCCAACGAGAATGGTATCACGGTTGACAAAGTTGAGCAGGGCGGCTCGCGCCGCGTCCCGGCCCAGGATGGCAGTGCCGTTGCGGCGCGCCATGTTCAGGTCTGCAAAAGAGACACCCGAGAAGCGGGTGTTGGGGTGCAGCAATGGTTTATCGGGGAACACGAGCTTGTCGAGGAGAATCTCAGAAGAGTAGTAGTCCATTGCCGTGATGCGGATCAGCTCCGACTCTCCGTCTATGCCAACACCCATTTCGCAGTCAATGACAACACACAGGCGAGGGTCACGGGTTTCGTGTGGGGTGTCGTACATCATCCAGGTGCTCTGGAGAGCGGCGATGTCCAGCTCCTTGGCTTCGTGCTCTTTTGCGGCCATGCACGGCTTCGTGAACTGATTGCCGCCGCAGCAGGTGTAATTCTTGGGGGGCAGTTAGCTGTAGCCGGAATCAAGGCAGATTAAGTAAAGGTGCCAGAATCACACACACAGAGAGATAGAGACAGAGACTTACCCGATTCCCCATTGTGCCAGAGTGATATCTGCATATAAGCTTCTCCTCACTCGGGTCTTTATTCTTGCGCTGCTCGTCGTTCTCGAAGCCCGGTAAGCTTTCTTTGGGTTCTTTTTCTTCGCCCTGGGACTTGCCGCGGTTGCGGTTGCGGTTGCGGACACGCTTCTGCGTCATGGTCTTCAGGCATCGGCTGCAACGGTTCTTGCGCTCCAGCTCGTCCATTGTCAGCTGGCGGAGGGGATACCCCATGTCTACCAGAACCCGCGCCGAGTGGCACAGGCTTTCCATCATGGCGATGTAGGTGGGATCTGCAGGGATTTCCTGGCTGCACCGGCGGTATGACACGGTGCCGTTTGCCAGCGAATTGGGCTCGTTGTTGCGAAGCAGAGACGCCAGCCGTTCAGGGTGCTTCTTTTGTGAGTTGAGGCGCCGGTGAGATTGCGACATTTGGGGCGGGGGGTTTGGCTGCTGTTCAGGTACTAGGTATGCGCTTTGGGAGAATGAAGATATGCTGGGAGCGTAGCTGAGTAGAGAAAGAGGAACGGCCTGCAGGTAAGCAGTTCCAACCGAGACTAAAGGCGGGGGCGTAGCGTAGTAGTTGTTGTTTTGGTCTTGAGTCGGGACGAAAGTCATGGGAGTCCACAGCAGGTTCCCGTCCACAGCTTGCGAAGGGTTGGCTCTTGCATTTATATTGTGAGTTGCAGACTGTTGGATGGACGGCCACACAGCCTCGTGTTCGGCGCTCATGTTGTAGAGTGACTGCGACCCTTGTTGGTGGGAGCCATGCTGCGCTTGAGAGTGGAACTGTCTCTGGGAGGACGATGCTGCCGCCAAAGAGACACCATGCTGGAACCCCTGGGTCTGTGGCACCTCGCTACCGACCGAGTAGGTTGTATAAGAAGCGCCGTTGTTGCTCTCACTGGCAGCGCTGTTGTGCCATGTGTCGACAGACTGTCTCCCTCTGCCCTTGCCTCTTTTCTTACCCCTGCCCCGGCCCGTAGCTCTCGAGTTTGCCTCGCCATTGGTTCCCCCGTTTCCCGAGGACTGGCCGGCAGAGCCACGCGGTTTATTGTTCGGCGACATGGTGTGGATCTAGAGACAGCGCAGGCAGGGCACTGCTGAAACAAAGCGGCAGGCTTTAGGCCCGGAAAGGATTCCCGCAGCGGATGCGGCGAAGCTGGAAAGTCGGGCTGCGGCAAACGCAGGCAAACGGCAATGGATGAGAGATGAAAGATGGCGGAGAGAAAAGAATGCTGCTGGGCGATTGTTTTTGCGGCCAACGAGGCTACAAGATTTTGGGTTGAAAGAAGAGAAAAAACTAGTTAAAGGTTGGGTGACACACTCATACAGATGTACACAAAGTACATGAGTACATGTTTGCTGCGGAGTGTATGCTTAGATGCCAACGGAAAAGCGGGGCACGCCTTAGACAGCATCGGCCACCTAGCGGGACAACGGACAACGACAACCTGAAGCCATTCAGAAACGCATATGAAATTGGGGGGGGGGGCGTAAAATACTTGGTCTTCATTATTCATCCTGATCTACACCAACTGGCTCTGTATATACAAGCCCATTTCAACTAGGGGGCTGCCCTTCAACTAGTCCTGTAGCCACCACAGCGACCCTCACTGTACCATCGACCACAGCGCCTCGTCGTCTGGCGCCCCGAGGAACAGGTCCTCCTGCGACGCCGCAATCGTGTCTGCGTATCCCGCGGCCTCATCCTGCGCTGTCAGGCCGGCAATGACACGGCGATCTGGCTGGTGCACTGCATACATCTCGCTGGTCATGCACACTACCGCGCTGTCACAGTCACGCGCCGTCTCGCGCGCCTTGATATGCTGCAGCTGACGGCCAGCCAGCAAGAATGCCATTTTGCACAGCGAGCTACTCTTGTGCCGTGAAGCTAGGCCAAACAGCCGCGAAGCCTTGATGAAGCCCCACGTGCTCATGCTGTCGGGCAGATAGAGCTGTAGGATCTGGGCAAACGTTGGGAAGGCCTTGGTTGCGGAGGCAAGCGGCTGGATGGCTTCGAATTTGGCAAAGGAGACTTCGATCCGCTCGTTGTAGTCAAGAGTCTTGTTTGTGGCCGAGTCTATCCAGTAGTCCTTTATCGTACTGATGTCGTCATTGAGCTGCTTGCGGATATCCTTCCACGCGTCCTGCTCCGGTGTGCATGTCGACATGCCGGGCGAGGGGCCGCACCACTCTTCAAGCTGTTTGCCTGGACCTGAGAGATGGGCGTCGTAGTACATGACCTTTTCGCCTCTCTCATTAAACGTTTTTAGGGCATGGCTAATGGCAGGCAAAGCAACGGAGAATTTGAGATGGTCGAGCACGTGCTGCGGCCGGCCCTTGTTAGACCATCGGTCTTCACGGTACTGCGGCTTCTTGAGGTCAGATCTGAACCCATGAACTCGCTGGAACTCATGCCAATCGGCTTGGTTGAAGACATAACCCTGTTTCGTCTGGTCGACAAGGAAGCCAAGCAGAGTGCTCAAAAGCTCCAGCTCCGGCCTCTTCACGGTGTTGAGATCGTAGCAAAGATATTCTTTGTAGGTTGTGCAGATACCCAGCATGGACTCGTTTATGTTGAACGAAAAGGCGTGGTACAAGAATTGATCAATAGTCTCTTCTTTTTGCCCGTTGTAGTCAACCGCCATCTCCGCAAACGTCTTCTTGTCCTTTTTCAGCCCAAGGTATAGGTCCGCCGGCGGCGGCGCATTCTGGAAGTTCTGCACTATTCGCTGGTCCCAGCACACCCAGGCCATGTCGCCGTCGTAGTCTCCTCCGGACAACAGGTCAGCCAGAGGACGGTCTCCCTTCGTTGAAAAGACCACCACGTCGGTCAGATGCCGCAGTTCGGGACGGAATACTATCTTGACCCGCTGTATATCACTGGGAAAATGCGCCGGTGAGCGCGCAACCAGGACATCTTCACCGTGGAGAAGCTGCTGGGACTCTTGGTCGCTGATTTTGAACCCCTGTGAGAAGCCCAAATGGACTTCGCCTTCTTCCAGAACGCCAAGAAAGTCAACTGTCATGTATGCGTAGGTCGAACGCGGGATCTTGATCTTCAGCTTCTCCTCCAGACGCTGGCAGCGGGACTTCACCATGGATTGTACGATATCAAAGAGAAACTTCTGCTTCATTGGCTTGAAGCCACCCGAGAGAAGAAACTTGATTACCTCGTGATCATTTCTGGGAAGGCCGCCCAAGTAAGAAACCGTGCCCTTGGCAATGCGTTCAAACTTGGAGCCGGGGTTTTCATGTACCCATTTCAAGTACGAAGCCGGGTGCTCGCTTTCCATAGCCTTATGGATCAACATCTCGGCATTGATTGTTTCTTTGAGATACTCGGAAATGGCATCCGTCATGTCGTTGGGATCAAGTGCTTGCGCCGTTAGGACCGGGATGAACTGCGTATTCAGCGCTGCAGATGAGAGACTCCGAACTTCAGAATGCATTTCAAAGGTGCGATGGTCCGGGTCTGAAGCGTCACACACCCATTTACGCTGAGAAGGATATGTGCGTATCCACAGCTTCATGGGCTCGTCCGGATGGACAATCCAGAGACCCTTTGCAGACCCGATTCGACCTTGGTACCCACAGGGAACATGAGTCAAGCCAAGTGTGTTTGAGATCTTCACTGCAAGAGCCTTGGACATGGTGCCAATACCGTCGTTCATGACACGATTAGTTGGCGACGTGATGTCCTCTTTCTCATGGAATATCTGGTACGGCTCCAGGGTTACTGTCGCAAATGTACTGCTGAGGCCTAATATCTTTTGTTAGCGGGTCAAGTCCATAGTCTCGGTACAAGACCTGGTATCCTACTTAGCGCAAGCCGAGAGAACAGCTTGAGCGCTGGCTGCTGCTTGTTTTTGTCCTGCCAGGGCTGAATAGCCCAGTCGAGAAGCGTTTGACGGTCCATTTGAACACGCTCTTGGGGTCTTTTAGCGAACTCCTTGGGCGGGAACAGACTTCCGCTAGGAGGCTTGAATCCTTTACCGTCTTCAGCAAAGAAAAAGATCCGATTCAGGTTGATCATCTTGGCTTTCGGTATGGTGAACCAGTCTGATTCAGGCTCCTGATTCTTCAGATTCATCTTGCTGTCACGGGTGTAGAAGGCGGCCCACTTCCGGCCCAGGAACTTGGGCCTCTCATTGATCAGCCAATTTATGATGATCTCGGCATTTGGATCAGCTTCTCGAACCAGCTTGGGGGCTTTGTTGTTCTTGGGATAAGGGAAATTAAGTTCCAGAAACCGATCAGCACCGAATCGTCGATGGAGTCTGCACCCACGCTCAATATGCAGCGGGTTTAGTTGCAGGGTAAACAGAGGGCCTTGTTGCTGTGTTGACCATGACAGCCCGCCGACAAACATCACCACCTGGCCTCTGGTCTGTCCTGTGAACCGAGCCGTTTCAAATGCCAGGTCTTCTGAAGGGGGCGGGAGTTCCTTGTCTTTGAAAAGGGGGTTGAGGCGAAGCATGGATACCAAAGCCTGTTGCGATGTGGCCTTGTTGACGTCCATGTACGTCCGGGACAGATCAACGCCACAGTGAAGCGCTGCCCGCATAATCTCCCAGGTGACAGCAAAGTCGGCCTCTTCCAGAAACGGAGGCAAGGGTGCTAGAGAGGATGGTGGTCAATGGTTGATGTATGCATGCCTGCCTATGTATGGTGCAAGGAGAAGAGCGCAAACTTACGGAAAACGGGTTTTAGGCGGTCAGCGAGGAGCCTTTGCCTCGAAGCCATCATATGTTCTTGTGAGGAGGGCGGTGGCGAGCCCATGGAAGAAAAGTCCGGCGCAGCAGATGAAGCTCTAGCTGATCTGGTGGGCTGCGGTGAAAATCTGAACTGTTGTGGCGGGACCTTTGAGCCAAATAAGCTACCCCCAAACTGCGGCTTTTGAAAGGGGGGCAAATCAAGGCCCGGAGAAGGGCGACCAAGGATATCTGTTGGCACATGGTTGGGATCAAACTCATCCCAGTCCACCACATCGGGCTCTTCCTGAGAGGACGAAAAGATATTCTGGGGCGCCAAATCAGGACTTATATCGCCTATTTTCTGAGGCATCAGTTCCGGTAGGACAGGGTAAGAGACGTTAAGCTTGAAAGGCTGTTCGTTTATGCGTGGCTTGTCAACATGCTGTTGATACTGTTCGACAAGCACGGGTGGATACTTGAGGGCTGCGTTTTGCCGAGACGTGGTTTTCAAGTGAGCCCGTACCGAAGTGGTTGAGACCCTCTTGTCCCCTTGCTTTGGGTTTGTGGGGTTCAATGGCGGGGATATAGATTGGAACTTAAGAGGGTTGTTTTCAAGGCCCACTGGTTCCGCACGCATGGTGTTGGCCCGCTGGAGTGTTCGCTCCTGGCGGGGCAGCTGAACGGGGGACACGGGCGTTGGAGCGTTTGAGTGTGTCATGGAAGAGGCCTCAGAGATAGATTGAATAGTTCTAGCTCTCTTAAAGATCCGGGGCTGTCTTGTGTGGTCATTCTGCATCTTTTGAGCATCAAATTCAGTGGCACGACTGTCGTTTGGTTCGGTGTTCCCAGTGGTGTTGGTGGTGAGACTCAAGCAATCTTCGTCTTGCATATGAGGATAGTTGCTGTTGCTGTTCCAGTACGATGGAGCAAAAGTAGAAAGGCTTTGGGTCGAGGACCTGCTGCGGGTATAAGTCGTTGAAGACCCTCTGCTTACGGGTGTGTCTGCCATGCCCTGGCCCTTAAACACGCTCGGCTCGTGGCCCATACCATCGGGAGTCTCATGTACTGTCTTAAGGGACCTGGGACCAAATGGCGACCGACTTGAGAATGAGCTTTCGACCAGGCGGTTTTGCGGGCCGGTGAAGATCTTGTTAGTTTTGACAGCCGGGGCCTCAAAGCCGTCCAGGTCCATGTCTCGGACACTTGTACTTATGGTACCATATCCGGAAGCTGCAGCAGTATACGTAGGGGCACTCTGTGTTCTGGTAAATCCCCTAGACTTGCTCAGCGATTCGACCTTGGAGCGCAAGAGGGTATACAGTTCGTTGATCAGGTCCAGCCTCTGCTCGGGTGTCGGACACATATGCTGATCGGCAATGTATCTGGCAATGGTGTTGCACGGGACTTCAGCAGGTTGGTGTAGGATGTGAGGGCTGGGAGTCCATTTAACATGTACACGCTGAGCGAGCGGACGAAAGTCGTCACACAGAGCCTGGACAGAAACATGAGTTCTGTATGCCAGGAATTTCAAGGCCGAGACGATCTTGGCCTCGATTTCCGGCAGTTTTGTGCTGCCATCAACGGCGTCGAAGGAAACCAGCCCAAGCCCGTGCTCCTTATTCAGCGCCTCCAGAGACTGGTCTATGAATTTACGGCGGTCGGACGGGGCCGACATCATAGGCTGCATAGCATGGATGCTTGGGCCAGAGGAGACAGGCGTGTCCGGATACTGGGTCTATAAGACGTGCAAAATAAGGGTCCAGACGGAGGACGACGCTAACTGTTGAAACAATGCTGTCATCGGCTGTCAGTTGGAAATGCTTAAAACAACGGCAGCACAAAGCTGAGGCATGGTGGCGAGACAATAGGGATAGCGTCGGGGTTGGACTTTAGTGGGAGCAGAGCGGGTGGGGTAGGTCGGGTCGTACATTGTTGTGTGAAGGCGATAACGGTAGTGCAGATAGCATATAATGGATGGAGGAGCAAATGGATATCGACAAACCCAAGCTCCAGACATGCGGGACTAACTCCGTTGGATATATGGCCACAGGGGCATGAAGAGTTGATCGTCAGTGCGGGCAGAGAAATGCTGAGTCAAAGAAAAACAGCACAGCAGCTCGCGCGCCCCCACAGTTTTTGGAAAGCCACTGGCGACATGGCAGCAAATCAGCGGCTTTGCTTGCTCTTTCCCTTCTCGAAAAGACGCCCAGGACGCGTTTTGCTGCAGACACGTGTGGGGCTCCACTTATGCAGAGGCAGAAGCAGAAGCAGAAGCAAAAGCGAAAGTAAACAAAGCAACTACGATCATGGTTGCACAGAAAGCGGGCATGTGACTTGCAGGCGAGAAAAATATGAAAAAAGAAGCAGCATTGTTCCTTGGTGCCTCAATGCAATCTAATGTGCATCTGCGTACTAAGCCTGATTAGAGCACAAGAGAGCACGAACGCTAGAGCGGACGTGAGCAAAACAGGACTTAGAGAGCTTTTCCCGCTTTAGGCGCTGGATCCAGTTTTGGGCAGCGGGGAGTGGGGCCGCTAAGACACCCAATGGGTGGGCCAGGGGCGGAACTGATATCACGTGTTCCATCACGTGACATGCTACGTTCTAATTCAAGAACTTCCGGAGTTTTAACCCTTTATCTCCACTAAGCGAGCCATTGCGAGATCAGCCAGAACAGCGAAACGAAAGCGAGAGGGCGGGCCGGTTCAACGACAATGGTAGAGATTTTTTCAAGGGAACAGGCGGCTAAGCAGAAGAAGCTCCAAGATCCACCCACGTAACCTCGGGCCTGTGGGACCGTTGTTGCCAGCTGGTGCGCCCAAGGCCGGCAGCACTCAGCCTATCAGCTTGCAACGATTTCTGAGCTCTGTGGTATATTTGCGCTGCTCGACCTCCATCCTAAGTGGAAGCAATGCCTCTCCTTTCCGACAGGGCCTAGAACCACAGCCGCTAGATTACCCAAAGGAATCAATCCCATTCTCCATGATTTCGCCGAAGCCCCACGGCTGTCTCTTTTGCTGAGCCAGGCTAGCCTTGTTGCACCACCCGCAGCAGCTTGGCTTGCCCGTACCGTGCAGGGAAGAAAAGTTTGCTCTTCTCCTGAAGCGTGGTATATAGGCGGCCGTGTTTCCATTTCTCCGTTTTCTTCGTTCTTCGTTGGTGACTCGATGCTCGAGTTGCCGCTTAATTGCATGGTGATTCCTTCCCGTACGTGTAAGTGTTCCCACAAAATTCGACGATGTCCGCTCGGGCCCCGGGCTCTGGAGGTTTGCCGGGTTTGGGGCTTAGGGGCCTCTTTTGGCCCTGCTGCTACAAGCAGTGTCCGCTATTGCTACAGTGGTCAGCCCCCTGTATAGTTTTCCAGGGCGGGTGCTACAGTGCGCTGGCAGCTTTGCGATACCGCCTAAAAGTGGGATTCTATAGGGGCCCTTTGGCTCAGCTGCGCATATGACTGAATTTTATTTTAGCTCCAAGTTTTTTTTCTCTTAATTAATCACTTCTTAATACAACCCACCGTCTAGTACAAACACAGTCTTGCACAATAAACTCAAGCAGCGCTTTTCCTTTCCTTTTAATTCCCGGCCGAATATCTGGTATTTTTTTATTTTGTTTGCTTTTGCGTCCCTCTACATCGCCAGCCGGACCCGGAATCTCTTTGCCCGCTCGTCCGCCCGCCTCTGTTTCTGTGGCCATGGAGAACTCCGTGCAGGAAGTCCCCGTCGAGGACTTGACCCCCGAAGAAGCCAACCGCATCATCCATTCGCATCGCAAAGTCCGCTACGGTATGTGATGCACTCTCTCCCGCCCTCCCCCCGCTGCCGGCTGCGTGCTTGGCTCTCCCGCTGGGTCATGTCACTCTGTGCCGTATAGATGCATGAGCTGTATGTTTGATGTAGGCGTCGATCCCGCCGGCTGCTGAGTGTTACATTCCGCTGGTTTGTCCGCTAAAGATCCGCCTATCTGCTCCATCTTCACTGCCTTGCTGTTGCCTTGGCCTTGGCCTAGGGGACGTCTGGGCCGATTTGCTCAGGCTTGGCTTGGCCTGCGCCGGCCTAGATTCGCCAGCAGGGCGGCGCCCTCTGTTCTTGGTGCAAAACACCACGCACCCAACTCGCAAACACAGACTGCTATGACTTCATCGCTCCTGGCCACGTGCAGTGCCATGGCGTCTTTCTGCTCTGTCCTCTGCATACACCTGCTAACATCTGCCACCTCGTCTCAGGCACCGCTTGCTGGCCGTGTCGCCAAAGAAAAGTCAAATGTGACAACAAGCAGCCATGCGAAAACTGCGTCAAGCGCGACCACCCCAAACTGTGCAGCTACAAGCCGAACCCGAGATCCAACGCCCCTAAGTCCACAGCCTCTGCCGACGGCTCGTCAAATCGAAAGCGCGATCATTCTCCCGACGACACATCCCATCACAAGGCCGACAAGCGCCAGGGGAGCTGGCCGCGATCAATAGGTACATGAATTTCCCCGTCCCTCTCGCTTCGTCCGAATCCGGCCTCCGGACCAACCACAGACAGTTAACTGACCGGGAGTGCGTGCGTGCGTGCGTGTCTGCAGGAGTCGACGAGTACGAAGTGTCCCACGAGGCCCGCTATCTAGGCCAGAACAGCATCCCCGAGCTGCTGCGCGAACAACAACAGTCGCCCAAAGACGATGACGACAACAGCATCCGCTACGAAATGCGGCCCATCCTGGGCCTCGATACCTCGGCGCCGTTTCCCCTGATGTCGGCCGCCCACATAGATCGCCTGGCGCAGGACATCTTGGCAGAGCTGCCGTCAGACCGGGAGGTCATGAAGTATGTCATCCCTACCTTGGTCCTACCTTGGCCAGCCACGCGGAGTGCTGAAACATCAATGTCCGCTAACCGTCAACCCTCGCCACAGGCTCTTTCGAACGTATCGCGAAATCTGCCAGCCGTTCTGGGGATTTGTCATCGACGTCGGCGATCTGGAAAGCAAGCTTATGGTGTATCTCGAAGAGCGTGCCCGCAATGCCAAAAACTCTACCCGCAGCTCAAAACCCATCTCGGCCTCGTGGCTCGCCATTCTCTTTGCCGTGCTCGCAGTCGGCTCGCAGTATCACGACTCGCCGTACCACATCCGCACGCGGGACTCGCAAAAATACATCCAGACGTCGTTTCACTTCCTGCGGATCGGCAACTTTCTCTTGCGGTACGTTGGCGTGCCTCTTCCCGCCGTCCGAAAACCCTACCCTAACCCTAACTCTCTTTTCTTTTCTCAACAGCCCGACCTTTGACGCCATCCAGGCACTTCTCCTCACCAGCTTCGTGCTCCTCAACGACATGAAGGCCGAGGCTTCCTGGGGTCTCCTGGGCCTAACCTGTCGCCTGGCGCAGTCACTAGGAATACATCGCCAGACGAATCTCGGTACCGAATCAGCCTCGGCCTCATCATCCTCGTCATTATCAGAGCCAAATCCACGAGAAATGATTCGCCGCAAGCTGTGGTGGACTTGTGTTTGGCATGACAGCCTCACCTCGCTGTCCTTTGACCGCCCGCCCATGACAAACATGCCGTGCTGTCCGATCCCCGTACTGGCTGGCCAGCCCAACGCTAACTGGAACTACCTCGAGGGCCTCTACCACCTCATCCAAATCATCCGCGATCGCTTGAACCCCGACGTAGCTGCTAGAGCCACCTATCAGACGATTCTTGAAGATTGCCAGGAGATTGAGGTTCTGCGAGCCCATATGGCGCCCAACATTCGCGACAAGGACAAGTGCCGCACCGCCCTCGATCGCCTGCAACACTACGCCATCCGCCTACACACCTCCTTTATAATATCCGTCTTTTGCCGCCCAGCCCTGCGCCGCGATTGCCACATGAACAGCGAGCAAAAGGCCGCTCTGGGGTCCCGGTGCAAGGACAGCCTGACGGAAACCGTGCGCATGTTCTTGGCTATGCACCAGCTGTCGGTCATCCCAACGAGAAGCTGGGCGTTCACCTACAACGGGCTGTCATCGGCGCTGCTGCTTGGGATACTGTGTGAAACCAAGACTGATCCCGAAGTCCGCCAGCTGCAGGGCGACCTGATTGCGGCGCTGTCTGCGACCGCGGCCAAGGAACAATCACCGCCTCCGCCGGGGCCTGTTCGCAAAACGGACCGCGATATCGAGTTGTCGGGCCCGCTGTGGCGCGCTCTCACGGCACTCAAAAACATCTACGACCACGGCTGCATTACCGGATCCAAGCGGAACTCGGAATCGGCCCCCTGCGCCAGCGGGAGCCGGACGCCCGTTGGCCCTGCGGCGGTCAGCCAAACACCGCCAAACGGCTCCTTCAGTGTCACGCGGCAGACTAGTGCCGACGCCAACACTGCAGTAACCATGTCTGATATACAGAACGGCGGCATGCCTGTGACGGCTACTGCGCCTGATTTCACCGGGTACGACAGCCCCCTCCCTCCCAATGCAGCTGCATCTGCGGCAACTCTACACCAACCATCATCTCAGCCCCAGCCCCAGCCCCAGTCCTCGTCGGTCTCTCTTTCTCACACCCAATCTGTGCCTGTACCCTCGCGTCTTGAGAGAGACCCCGCTAACAATGGCATGCTCCCCAACAGTCTTGCTACGACAATGCCCGGTGTGCAAAACACCGTCCCGCTCGACGGCCTGCCCGGGGCTGACCCCAATGCAAATAACATATCCCCCATGGATCTCTACGAGTCTATCTGGTGGGAGTCTCCCGAGTCGTGGAATGCGACCATGGACCAGATGCCTTTTGACTTTATGCACCAGCCACCGCCCGGCCAGACTCCGCAGCAGCAATTCTACTTTTAGGGCTCACCTCCGCGTGGCCGGCCTCTGCGGTTGGATCTCTAGGGGATGAATTTACACATGTCAATCTCCAACATCTATGTCTGGTGTGCCCCCGACGTCTTGCTGGGCATGCAGTAGGGGCCATGATCTAACGATTTTCTTTTCCTCCCTCCCCTTAAAATGACGACATACACAAAACGGAAAACCCGCCCTGAAAACAAGAATGTGGCGGCTATACCCTCGATTCCTTCTCTTCCAGGTTGTTCTTTATTTTCTTTTGCTGCATGACGTATAGACATTACGTCATGGTCTGCCAATGTTTCATTGTCTTTCTATATACTGGCGCCTTTATACATGATCGTATCCCCTTTTTCCATTGATTCTCTTCTTCTCGATATCCCGGTTGCTTTTTCTTGACGATAGATTGTTTACACTGGGCAGTATACGACCACGTTTGGCATGCCCGATGCGTCATCCTACGTGGCTCTCTCTTGCACAGCAAGGCATTAAACAGTGCGGACGGAAGACCGAGGAGGTGAACGAGGCTGATTGGCTTGGAGCTGCGCCGGCGTGGTTGCACAAGCTTGATTATTGGCTCTCACCGCCTGTCCAACCAGTCATGATTTGCTTGCGTACGAGCGCTGCCTGTCAAGTCCAGCTCATGTGATGAAACTCGTGTAGTAGTAGAAGAGGAGGAACCAGTATTTCCCTTCTTCGATTTACCTCTTTGTTCCTTTTTTGCTATGACAAGGACAGCTGGGGGGGGGGGGGGGGGGGGCTTTTCTTTTTCTTCTTTATTATGTCTTTGTCTTCCTGGAAGTTTTTCTCCCTTGTTTA
>JAXHKQ010000332.1:0-24253 GCA_038407185.1 Chalaropsis ovoidea
TGAGGATGGTACTTGATGTATTTTCGTCCCTCTAAAGTAGACTTTACAGGTAGTAATAATGTCTGAGAGCCATTCCTTGAACAAGTCTGTAGTGATGGAACAGAGTCTGGAACCACATTGATCTTTGTGGAATCTTGGAGTGCTGGCGAGGCACGGATCGAGACACGAGCTTTGGAAGGACTGTCAGCCCGGCAAGGTGATACTTGCTGTGCTACAGGAGAGGAAGATGTCAAGAGTCAGCTAGAGGGCCGTCACATTGATGGAAGTCGGTGGGAAGAAAATCACGATAGTTTGATACTGTCTTTTATATGCACGGGCTCTATTAGTAGTGGAAAGACTCTCTAGTTTTAACAATATATTTAACGCCACGGAGTAGAAACAGCGGCCTTGGATCCCAGAAAGGAAATAAGCTTTGATACATCACGCAGCGTTGTTTATGCCTGTGTAACCATGCCAGAAAGCCGCGCCCAGGCCACACACCGATCTCGAAGCTTGTTTCCCGCACGTTTGAGCACAGCACCGCAAATCGACTGATTTGTCAGACAGGCAGTGTCGACTGGGGGCCGTCTGGCCCATCTTCTCTAGAAACGGGAAGCATCCTCTAGAATAGCGGTCAGGTTCTTCCCGCCTGCAACATCCCACAGCAGCTCAGAAGCCAGCCAGAGGCAGATCAGATCAAGCGCAAGATAGACCGGTTAGAGCGAGGCCCCAGGCCCATCCCCCCCCGGCCGGCAAAGTACTTTGCAGGCAGGCAATCGCTCCGCCATTTCGCTGGCCAGCGCCCACAGCTAGCAGCTAATGGGCACAGAGCCAGCCGCCTGTACACAGCGCAGAGCTGAGCTGGCTTCAGATAGAGATGGTGTGGAACAGTGCTCCCCCGCGTGCAAGGGGCGTTTGGCAGCAAACATGAAGCACGCACAAAGGCATTCCTACTCTGGAGCCGGGCTATAAATGGCAAGACATATGGCGCAGGAAGGGGATTCGGGGTCAGGAGGAGCGGGCCGTTGCGGCTATGGAGACGCAGACCACTGTGTGCGTTTGAAACTGCAATATACAGCCCTGTTTGTTTGAGAAGCCGGCACCCGGTGGAAGGGCAAGGGCGTGACTGGACCAGGGAACGACAGCAGAGGCGACAGCAGAGGGACGGACGGCTATGCATCTGGTTCCTGTGCGGCGCAAACATGCCACGACAGAAGAACGGTGAACAGTCGGGTAGAAAGTGAGGAGCAGAGAAGCGGGAAGAGGTTGTTTGATAGAAAGCAGCGGCATACAACAACGGGTGTTTTATTTTTTGAACATGTATAGGCTGTGCACCCAGGGCACAAGCCTCGGGTTGCGAGTGGGTGAGTGGGTGGTGGGTGAGTGGGCGGTAGCCTGACAGTGGGAGAGCAAGAACCAGAGACACATGTCTAAACAAAGGTACGGGATAGATCAGAACCTGCAGCTTGTGTGCTGCAGCTGCAGCTGACCTGCGGGTGAGTCAGCACCCAAGAAGACAAGTATTTTCCGGCCTGTCACGTCTACCGCATCGCTTGTGTCCACACACCCAAGTTGCGCCGGATCCAGGCGTTGGCCAGCTGGCATACATGTACATACATATATGTACATGCACCGCATGTGCAACCGGCCAACTGCCCAGCCATAAACACCTATGACATGTGTTCCATGCATCTTCCCATGGCTCGCTCCAAGCGGCGGCCTAGATCGCCGGCATTGCGTGCCACAGAGTAAGAGGACCTGCTTGTGCGCTGGGCCGGCAACGGGAGCGACAGCGAAGAAACAGCATTCCGTCGAGGAAAGCTCCGTGTGCAACCAGAGCTGGCACTGGCCATAGCCTGGCGAGAGACAAGCTACGTATGGCTGATTGCCAAGGCCGTCCCGAGAATTACCGACAGGCCAGAAAAGGGTCGTTCTTGACGTGTAGTGGACCGGCTGGCTGCGACGAGGGACAGCCGTGGTAGCACGAAGGCGAGCAGGAGAACCCAGAACGAGAGAGTGTGTATATGGGAAAGAGGGGCACACGGGCGCACACGGAACACAGAGGTTGCGTTGTGTTGGCAAAGACGTGTCTGGTTTGCGACAAAGGCTTCACCCTGACTGGATACAGGAACGACGACGGGCCGAAAGGATAAGAAAGGGAGACAGAGAAATGACAAGAAGAAGAAAAGAAAGACGCAGAAAAAACAAACGCGCACGCGCAACAAAGGCAGCAAAAGACAGAAACCACCCCGTTTTTCAGACAGCCCTCCCGGGAGCTTAGTATCCCTTGGGCGGGAACGTGATAGGCTTGGTTTCGCCCTCCAACGGCACTCTAACCCAAGCCACGTGGCTCAGATGAGCCCAGTTGCCGTTCCACGTAGCCAGCATGCCGATGTTGTTCTCAACAGTAAGATCGGGGACCACTATGGGAAGAAAGGAAGCGCAGACGCGAGTGTTAGAAGCGGGAATCAAGGAGAGAGGAGCGGACATGAGCACGCGGGGGCGCACTTACAGAAGCCAAGTTTGAACTCGGTCTCGGACTCTTCCTTCTTGACCTGTAGCTGGTGCTCCTTGGTAGAAGGGGGACGCCCGGCGCGGCGGGTCTTCTTCACCTCGTCCAGTTCCTCGTCATATTGCTGAACATAGCTGTGAGAAGGCGTTAGCAAATGGGCGCTCCCGGCAATGTAGCAGCGGCACAACTCACGTTTGGACGGCAAGGTAAAGCTCTTCTGGCGTAAACGGCTTGCCCTCTTTGGTCTGGGAGAGTCTCTGAAAGAAACTTGCCCGCTCCACTGTGGTAGATGATGGTCAGCAAATGTCACTGTGCACCTGACGATAGGATAGGGCCAACGGCCAACAGCCAACATACAAAGCGGCTGCTCTTTTTTGCTCCGTGACACGGCCAGCTGGGCCAATTTGCTGTCTCTTATGCTGGCCCTGCGCAGTCTTCTGGAATCTCTGGAGAACTCGTGCAGGGCATCGGCAGAGCCAGAGCCCATGCGCTTCTTGGTGATCTGCTTCTTCACCTTTTGGAATGTGGTGGGCATTTTGGCGGGCGGGTGTGTGTGTGTGTGTGTGTGTTTCTGTAAAGGGTTATCCTGGGTTAAAATCGTCTCAAGTATTGGCCTGAGTAAGAAAAGAAAGAAGCTGTTTCAGAGGTAAGCAGAAGCAAGCAGTACTATCGCCAGTGTTTAAGCAATGTATGTTGTGATGGTTTTTTTTTCTTCGTGAGTTTTTCTTCTAGTAGCTATGCATACGTGACAGGTGCTGGCAGCTGTCAGGAGTGCGGGCCCTCACCGTCGGTGAGCCCGGTGTGGAACCAATAACTCTATTTTGAGGACCACTCGATAAAGTCACTTATACGTCTTTGACATTGTCGCTTTTCGAGATACAAGTCGGCCTCCTTTTGAAGACGACAACCTCTACTCATGTTCATGCAGTCACACACGTTGAAGTACATTTATCAACCAAGTTGGCTGCTTGAAATGCACGATCTCTTCTTGGTCTTTGGACGGGGGACACGCAGGCGATCTCTATAATACTGGGCTCTTCACTGGCTAGTTCTGATGAACAGCCATCACTACTGCAGACTGGCGAATTATCAAGTAAAGGCTAGCTGTGATCTTGTGTCAGAGTTTTGTTTCGTCTTGCATTCCAGAGCCACGGGTGGGAGGGATCCCATGTTTTTCGGCCCATTGTTGCAATTGTAAGTATCAGTACAAGATAACCCTTCTGCTAGGGTACCACGCAACTTTACAGGGCTTTCGCCCCGAGTCTGCACTGGCTACAGTGGACTGCATAGCAACCCACGCCTGTGTCCAGGCAACGCGCAGTGGACTCCGTGCAGTAAAGCCGTGACGCGTATTCCGGCTCCAACTGCATACGCCCGAGAAAAAAAAAAGCTACAGCTTGCCGCTATTCGCTATTCGAGCCGCTCCTCAAAACTACAGCGCAGGCCAAGCCTGTAAAGACGGCAACACTCGCTCAACTTTGCACCTGCAATTCGTCCCTCGCGCCCTTCTGCCACACATTCCAGCGGCCAGACTTGCCGTGCAGCCTGCTTTGCTTGTGTCCATCGTCGCAGCCAAAGCCTAGCAAAGGCCATTTCCATTTCCACTTTACGCCCACTGTCATTTTCGTTCAGGGCCTGTTTCATCATTCTCCTGGGAAACCGCGCGCCGGCTTGTTTTCTTTTTGCCTGGCAGGGAGACAAAACAAGACCAAGACAGGCAGAGCAGACACCGACGCCGACGCCGACGCCCTCTTTATATCAGCAGCTGTTCAGCCTCATGAGGCGTTGTGCATGCATTCATTGCTCGCTCGCAAGGACTCCCATTGCTCTCTTCGACCTCTATCGCTCTTTGCCTTCTTCTTCTCTGCTTGACATGACATGATAGCCTTGCTGCTTCCTTCTCGCCCGCCTCTCAGCCAACTGCTCCTGTCGCTCGTTGCCCCAACTATCGCCGACAACTGAACAACGACTTCAATTTCTTCTCGTCCAACATCTCTCTTCCATAATCGACAGCCTGCCCGCCTGCCAGCCAAACATCGAGTGCATTCTCCTCCAGCTTCATATAAACACCACATCTACAGCCAACCTCGACACCATTCTCCACCCATTATGGGTGTCCAGGGCCTTTTGGTTCTGCTAAAGAGCATCCAGCATCCCATCACCTTGAAGAGATATAACGGTCAAACGCTGGGCGTTGATACTTACGGATGGCTTCACAAAGCTGCCATTTCGTGTGCCTCTCTGCTTGCTCAGGGTAAGCCGACCAAACGGTAAGTTTGCATTTTTATCCGCCTCCAACGCCCCCACACATGCTTCGCTCGCTGCGCTCTGTCGCCGCGCTCTGTCGCCAGGATATGGACTAATCCACGTCTATAGATATGTCGAATATTGCATGCGACGAGTCCGCATGCTTCAACACTTTGGCGTCACACCCTATCTTGTTTTCGACGGCGACTTCCTACCCTCCAAAGCTGGCACCGAGGCGGCCCGTGAAGCCAAACGAGAAGCCAGCAAGAAACGCGGCATGGAGTTCCTCCGGGCCGGAAAACACAAACAAGCCGAGGACGAGTTCCAAAAGAGCATCGACATCTCGCCCGAAATGGCTCGTGCGGTCATTGATGAGCTCAAAAAGCAGAAAATCCCCTACGTCGTGGCACCATACGAAGCCGATGCCCAGCTGGTCTACCTGGAGAAGATGGGCCTCATCCACGGCATTCTGTCCGAAGACTCGGATCTGCTTGTATTCGGCGCCAAGAAGCTCATTACAAAGCTGGACAACTACGGCTCGTGCATCGAAATCTCCCGCTCAGAGTTTTGCCGTGTCCGAGATGTATCCCTGACGGGCTGGTCTGATGCTGAGTTCCGCAAAATGTGTATCCTCAGCGGCTGTGATTATCTAGCTAGCATCCCCGGCATTGGCTTGAAATCCGCCTACCGCCTGATCCGCAATCACAAGACACCCGAACGAATAGTTCAAATGTTGAGGTTCGAGGGAAAGTCCAAGGTCTCTGAGAACTACCTGACTGAGTTTGTCAAGGCCGAGCTCACCTTCATCCACCAGCGCGTCTTTTGTCCCATCAAGCGCGAAATGGTCATGTTGAACGACGATGAGACTGGGGCCGCCGACGGTATGCCCTTTATTGGCGCCTGGCTTGAGCCTGAAATTTCTCGTCTCATTGCATCCGGTGATCTCGACCCCATGACGAAAAAGCCGCTTGGCGAAATTCAAACATCGCCCAAGAAACGACGAGCCATGTCGTCTGGCTCCGAAACTCCAACTCCCACCACGGGCTCGCCCGCACCGAATGCAATCACGTCATACTTTGGCCGCCGCATTCCGATGGGTGAGATGGATAGCAACTGCTTTTCCGTTGATCCTGAGCAGGTTGCTGAAATAACTAACCACGGACTTGCCCCCCGTGTATTTCCCCTACCAAGGCCGTATATTGAAGAGGCCGGCACTCCCAGACCATCACCCCGCCGCCGCCGGCAAACAGAACCTGTACAAAATCTCTTGGCTCAGGAAGAGGCCACCTCTATCCCAAGTCCGACTCTAACCCGGACTGCATCTACCCCCAACAGGCACAGCGTTGGCCCGGGCTTCATTGGGTTTGGCACTCAGCCCCGCCCCAAGAAGAAGGCGCGCCTATGCGACGACGATGTTGCCGAGGAGCTCGAGATATCCGAGACTCCTGTCCACCAACGAAGTAAATTCTTCCCTACGTCTACACCAAAGACGGAAGGGTCCAAACCAGCTATAGTGGTAGCAGAGAACCCCTCGCCGTCCAAAACCACCCACAAGACTGCCTCTGAGCTCTTGGAGACCCTGCCTGAGCTGGACCAATGGCATTCGCCCCAGAAGACCAGGCGAGACAGCTTGTTCAAAGTCTTTGATGACCTGGGCAAGTCGAAAAAGCCCGAGGCCGATGAGGTACCCAGCCTGTCCATTCCCGGAACGCCGGTCAACGGCAGTCCTCTCTCGCCGCACAAGAGAGCTCGCCACAGCATTTGTCTGATGCCTCCTCCGCGGTCGCCCCGCATCACGGAAACGCCCGCTGCCACTAAACAGTTCAGCACTTTGTCGCAATTTGCATTTCAGTTTGGCCAGACGAGCAGTGGCTCGCCAAGAGCCAGTCGCACCCCTGTGTCGTTGAGCCAGCCTAACCCCGTAACGACACCAGTGGTTTCTGCACCTGGTTTGGTGATGAGCGGCACTCCAGGCGCATCGGCCCCTCCTCGCATGACCCCACTACAGCGCATGGGCATTCGTGCCCTGAAAACCACGTCAACGTCGCCAGGGCTGTCCAGGTCAACATCCCTACGCAACATGAAGAAGCCCTTTTGGGAGACCCGCACTGTCAGCTCCCTTGTCCGCTCTGTCACGTCGTCCGCCCCCAGTCCCACTCCCAGCCCCAGTCCTGCTCCCATGGCCATGGTCATGTCTGTGCCTGTGCCTGTGCCTGCACTAGCTGCAAGGGCCGATATTGCTACTGGCTCGGCTTTGAAGAGCAGCCGTAGCATACACGACCTCCAGGGCAGTGAAGAGATGCTCCCGTTCCTCGACGCGGAAGCACGTGAAGATTCACCTCCTGTCGAAGGCATACCTTTTGATCTCTCTAGATTCCGTTACAATTGAGGGTACAACTTGCATAGCGTGTGCATGCAGCGGAGGCATATCTTCATCTCCAGTCTGCCCTATACCCCCTTATTTTGCATCTGGCTCGATTTCCGTGGCGTGTCATGTCAGGTCGACCAGCAGTTGTCAATGTCGCATTTCCGGTTGTTTTCTTTTCTTTGTTCTGCCTTTTTTTTCCTTTTTTCTTCATTTCTTTTCTCTCCTCATCTTCCATGTCATCCCTCCAGAATTGTAATCGGTAATGATGCTCGCAACATGGCGTGTCTGCTTTATATTCTTCTCCCTTGCTTTGGTGTGTGTGTGTGTGTGTGAATTTTCTGGCTGGTCGGATTTCGAATGTGGTGGCTCGGTTGCGTTGTGCTCTATCTACTATGATTGACGGCGGTGATTTATTTTACAGGGGCGTTGCAGACTAGAATCATCCCAAAGGCGAGCTGAATGTATATCTGCACGCATTTTAATGCGTATCGGTACAAAGACACTAAAGAACCCTCTTGGCCAAGTGCCAAAAGAACCACTTTTGAACTGCTGGCGGCAGCTGGCAAGTCTATAGGCAGCGTTATTTTGCTGGACATGGGCATTTCTGGCTGTTTGTACTTATTTGTGGATCTGCTGTCGATTTGATTTGCACTCGCTCATTTCTATTTAAGCTCTAGGCTATGCTACACTGCGCTGCTGCACTGCTGCACCGTTCCTTTTGGTGCTGCTAGGAGACGCAACAAAGCTCCTGAAGCTCCCCGTAAGCTTGGCCTGTAGAGTGGATGTATGCACAATGGCACAATGTATTTTAACAGCGGCCTTCCCCCACTCCCCACCATGAATTTTCGACATCGTGTTCTGTACTTCTCTTCGGTGCATCCCATCAGCCTTTGCCTCATCCCCAATATTCATCACCATCACTACCCACACCATCCTGATATCTTCACCCACAATGTCTCTCTTCCGCTCTTCTGTTCTGCGCTTCGCCGCTGCCGCTGGCCCCCGCCCCGCTGCCGCTCGCGCCTTTTCCAGCTCGGCCCAGCGCTTCGTCAAGGTTGGCGATGCCGTGCCTGACCTGGAGGTGCTGTGCGAGGACTCGCCCGGCAACAAGGTCAACCTGGGCGCCGAATTTGCCAACGAGAACGGCATCATCATCGGCGTGCCGGCTGCCTTCTCGGGTGCGTGCTCCAGCTCGCATGTGCCTAGCTACATGAACCACCCCAAGCTCAAGCAGGCTGGCCAGGTGTTTGTGGTGTCGGTGAACGACGCCTTTGTGTAAGTGTTTCTGGCTTCTGAATACATATACATTCATACACAAATGTATTGGCTCTAGACGAACAATCCCCACTGACTCAATATTACGTGTAGCATGAAGGCGTGGCACGATCAGATGGACCCCATCAAGCAGACCAAGGTATGTTGCTTTCCCTGCGACAAATGTCTACATATGCATCTGTCTCCAGACATCACAGCTAACCACCTGCGCACCCGCGTAGATCCGCTTTCTGGGTGATCCCTCGGGCGCCTTCACCAGAGCCCTGGAGCTCGACTTTGACAGCAAGGCCATCTTCGGCAACGACCGCAGCAAGCGCTACGCTCTGGTCATTGAAAACGGCAAGGTTGCCAAGGCCTTTGTCGAGCCCGACAACATTGGCACTACTGGTATGTTGTTCTATTGTATTCCCATCTCCCGCCTGGCGCCAGCTCCTATTGCCGCTCCCTGCGTCCTTCTTCCATGGCGGAACGAACTTACCGACTAACGCCTGTGTTACAGTGTCCATGGCCAACCACGTTCTGGGTTAGAGGATACTGTCTGGGTTTGGGAAAAGATGAAGGTCTCCTGTACATTAATACATACATACAATCTTTGGCATGGCAATTCTACTTCTATGACTTCTGCACGCCGGGATGCCCGCAGTGAATGCGTAGTGACTTAGGGTCCTTTTCATTGGTTGCAGCACTGTCGCCTCATGTTTGCTGTGCTAAACCAAACTCCCGCCTGCTGAACAACGCATGCATGCTGTAGTGCCTGCGCCCATTTTCTAGATCACTGAATGCGAGTCAACAGGGTGGCAAGCTCTTGTTTATGGACATGGCCAGGCGATAGTGTGCCAGTCTGTTGGCAGTGTTGGCAGTCCATTGCCAGTCCGCTGCCAGTCCGCTGCCAGTCCGTCTCCTGCCAACGGCACCTGCCAGATCATGGCTGTTCTCTTCTGGTCTTTGGTCTCAGTCAACAACAGCCTAAACCGGCAGTGCCTCCCTGGTTCTTCTGTGCTCAAATTCGCGATTGCCCCGGAATATCCGCGGCAAAGCCACCCCACAATAAGCCGATGAATACCCGCAAGGCTTCGCTTGCCTCACCTGCCTGGACAAACTGCTGCAACAGGGAAGTAGCCGCCTAAAGCCCACTCGCTGTTTGCTTTTAGTGGAGCGCCCCATCACCAGAATCGGCATTTCGTCATTTTCTCGTAGTTTCTCTGATAAAATCATTCTTCTTCTCCTTTTAATCGTGTCGCTTGCCAGTACATTTATATCATCTTTCCCTCATCTATTTCTAATCATCAGCTTTCCGGCCTTTTCTTTTCTTTTCCTGCTGCACCTCTGTTTTACTTTCAGCCTCGCCGATCTGTTCATTTCCTCAGTGTTTGCCTGCCCCTAATCTGCTGCTATCAACTCTATATACCACACACATCCCACCTCCCACCTCCCACCTCCCACCTCGCACCAGTCTTGATATACCAGACCGCCCATCGATCGTTCTATCATTCCGCCCGCCAACCTGCACGCAAGGCAACCCAACCCAACCCTCGCTTTTTGTCTCCCTTGTTGCGCTGGCTTTGGTTTAGGCCTTCTTCGCTTCGGCATTTTCCCCATTCTGTCTGTCACCCTTGCCTGCTCTGCTCCCTCACATTATCATCAGCATCATCATCATCATTGAAAACAGCGTTCCTTGGGAAATTCGTTCGAGCTCGTGATATTGCAGCCACTGCTGGTCCTACTTGCCCACCATTCCGTCTCTAACCCGCAAGCGAAAGGCCGCTGAGGCTTCGCAAACCGCATCGTCCCCAACCCACAAAAAGATTGCCGGAGCTTCAGCAGCCTCATCAACTACAAGCCCTGGATCTTCTGTGTTTCCCGAGGCTATTTCTACAACATCTTCTACCGATACCTCTATCGCTCCCGCCAACGACCTTCACTCTACTTCTGCCTCTCCTCCTGCCTCTCCTCCTGCCTCTAGCGCCCCTCTATCTTCTGTTCAGACAAACAGCAACACCGACGGCAAAATGTCCTCCGACGATGAGGTTGAATACCTCTCTCTCTCCAGCGACGATGATATCATGATTGACGACGATTCAAACGATGACCTGGAAGGTAAGGCTTCTTATTCCCATATTCCCGACTCTTGATCATCATTCATCCCCATGTGCTGCGCCAAATAATCAGAATAACAAAGCCGTACTAACTCCACTCTGTTCGTAGTAGAATCAGGCGACGACTTTGACGTTTACCAGCCCGATGCCGATTTCAGTCTCGATAAAGTATCCGAAACCAAAAAATATGCCGACGTTGCCTTCACGGTCCAGCTTCCCACAGACCTTAAAAAACAACAGGACGACGATATCAGCGAAGTCAACATGATTCTCGATCTTGGGCGAGACGAAGTTGCTATCCTGCTACGCCGCTTCCGCTGGAACAAAGAGCGCTTGATTGAAGACTATATGGACCGTCCAAACAAGGTTCTCGAGGATGCTGGCTTTGCGTCCAGCTCCAACAGTCCCCTCAAGATCCAGGCCATTCCTGGCTTCACATGTGACATCTGTTTCGACGACGAAGAAGGTCTTGAGTCATTCGCCATGAAGTGCGACCATCGCTTCTGCGTCAACTGCTACCGCCATTATTTAACTCAAAAGGTCCGCGGAGAGGGTGAGGCGGCTCGGATACAATGCCCCCACAAGGGCTGCCGCCGCATCCTTGACGCTTATTCTCTCAACCTTCTTGTTACGGCCGACCTCAAGGACCGCTACCATGGGCTACTCGATCGCACCTACGTCGAAGACCGTGACAAGGCCAAGTGGTGCCCGGCACCCGACTGCCCCAACGCTGTCGAATGCAGCGTCAAAAGAAAGGATTTGGAGCGCATCGTTCCCAGTGTATCTTGTCTGTGCGGCTATCGTTTCTGCTTTGGCTGCTTGCTTGGTGACCATCAACCTGCGCCGTGCGATTTGGTTAGGCGATGGCTCAAGAAATGCGCCGATGACAGTGAAACCGCCAACTGGATCTCTGCTCACACCAAAGAATGCCCCCAGTGTAACTCTACGATAGAAAAGAATGGAGGATGCAATCACATGACATGCAGAAAATGCAGATACGAGTTCTGCTGGATGTGCATGGGGCCATGGAACGAGCACGGCACAAGCTGGTACAACTGCAACCGCTACGAAGAGAAGAGCGGCACGGACGCCCGAGATGCCCAGGCCAAGAGCCGCGTTTCCCTCCAACGGTACCTCCACTACTACAACCGTTACGCCAACCACGAACAGTCTGCCCGTCTGGACAAGGAGTTGGCTATTAGAATCGAGAACAAAATGGTTCAGCTTCAGGCTGCATCGGGGCTGTCATGGGTTGAAGTTCAGTACCTGAAGTCTGCATCGCAGGCTGTCCAAACCTGCCGTGAGACTCTCAAATGGACGTACGCTTTTGCGTACTATCTCGCTCGCAACAATATTACCGAAATGTTCGAGGACAACCAAAAGGATCTCGAGATGGCGGTTGAAGCTCTGTCACACATGTTCGAAAAGCCTGTGGCTGTGTTAGCGGATGCCAAACTAAAGACAGATATCATGGTATGTTATCTTGGACCAGCCAGCCCCTCCCCCCCCGTCGTCCCCTTTGACTGGCATCGGGGATGCAATGACGTCATGTCACGTGCTAGAATGCTTCATCATGCTAACAGCCAACCTTTTTCTACAGGACAAGACAGCATACTGCAACAAGCGCCGTGTAATTCTTCTGGAATATGCAGCGGAAACACTAGCCAAGGGTGAGTGACCCTTTGCAAGACGTGTAGTGTGTGTAATCCAAGGGCATATGACTAACTTATGTGTTCTTAGGGCGCTGGACCTTTAATACCGCCAACGAACCCATTACCATCGAAGGTGGCACAACGACATCTGCTGCAGCCGCACCGCACGGTACAGTGACGCCCGCCTAACAATACCGTGGCTCAGATGCTGTCAACGCGTGTGTTGTATTTGGTCGTTGAAGGGCAAGTACTCGGTCGTGTCTTTTTGTTTGGTAGGTATGATAGCTAAGTTTAGCTGGGTAGACCTGGGATTGGAGCATTTGCAATATGATTCGGCTGTTTTATTGCTGTTGTTGTTACTGCCTTTTTTTTTCTCTTCTTTAGTCTTGTTCTGAGTTCGAGCCTCTCTGTTTACTTGGTCTCTCCCGAGCAACATTACATGATTTTTGTCATTTTCGTGAGCCCTTTTTACATGTAGTGCGGTGTTCTTTGTCTTTGCTGTTGTCTCCGGGTCTCTGCTTCTTTGTATTCCTAGTTCCTATCTATGATGAGTTGCTGTTACATGGACATGCTGAGGTCTTGTACGCGTTAATAGAAATTTATTGCTACGAAAGGCTGTTTTTAGGGTATGTGATGAGTTGTAAGGTGGTGGTGGTGATGGTTGATCGTGATAGTTGCTCTATAAATCGCTATTAGGTAGGGTTAGACACAAACAGTAGGGTTACCAGATGCTAGAAATCTGACCCGTTTTACTGCAGAGTCGCTGTTATTGGTAAGCTATCGCGTGGTGTAGTCCTCGGGGCTGCCGAGCCGTGCTGTGCAAACTTAGACCCGAGTTGGGCGGGTTACCACCGACACACCAGGGCTGGACTTGGGCTTTATGGAGATGCAGCTCTAGAACAACAGCCTGGGAGCAAGAGACGAAGAAAAGGGAGGCCATCGGCTCATGGCATGCATGGACCTACCTCAAGGGGCCAAGTCGGTCTTTCTGAGCCGTGGCAAACGCTGCGGTTGGGTTGAGGGTCTTGGCTGATTTATAATACATGTTCACGGGGCGTCTTTGATAGGTGGGATGCTGCGGCGATGCAAGATGGGGATAGCCAGCGCTAGCCTGTCGCCTTGTACCAGGCTGGATGTGTCTTGGTGCGAGGGGCGAGAGCCAGTGCCAGTGCCAGTGCCAGTGATACTATCACATGTCACGGAGACGAGCGAAACTTTCTCGCAAGTTGCCAACATAACATGGCTGCTACACTGATGTAGTGTATGGAGACTTGCATGTGGGCTCATGTATAATACTTGATGTATAGTCAACATTCACCACTCCTGTACCACGCACACTGCATGCCAGAAGGTGTCGAGTGGGTTCATGGGCGGCGCACATGTCACTGGAGCATAGTTCAGGGCTAGGTCCGACTTGTCGTTCGTGTTTCGCTGGTATTTATGGTATTTTATTCATCAAGTTTTCTCTCTGTTCCTTGGGTGTCCGTGTGTTTCCAGGCCAAAAAGAAGCCAAAGCCAGCGCCAGCGCCAAAAAAGACTGCGACCCGGCGTTTCTGGCAACTGTTATCCGGATTTTGGGGACATGTGTATATACGTACTTGGATCCGTGTGTCTCTGGTTGTGCCTGCAACATGCTGCTATTGTGTGGCTTTGTCACATCACATCGTATCACATCACATCACGACGCTGACGAGGCAGGCCGGGGCCTGACCGGAGAGACGTCGATGCCAGACCATCGCCGACGTATTGACTTGTACTCACACTCACACATACTCACAAACACACTGACACAAAACACACCGAACACACACACACCTCGGTCAGGCTCAAAGCAGCGGGGCCGCTAGGCTTAGCCAGGGACCAAAAACGTTGAGCGAGCCAACTAAAAGGTGAGATTTAGGGGCGCTTTTCTTCTTTTTTCCTGGTTCTCTTTCAGGGCGCTAAGCCACTTGACTAGCGCGGGCCCCTGAAACGAAGGCGGGCGGCCGGGAGATTTGTAAAGGTTGGAAGTTCGGGCGAGCAAACTCGGAAGAGGGGAGTTCCGAGTGTGTGAAAAAGAAAAGAATATTTTTTTAAAAAGAGGGCCAAGGAGATATATGGAAGGTGGAGCTAGGGAGAGAGAAAAAGAAAAGGAAGATTTGGAACAGGCACAAAAAATGATGGTCGACAACGACAGGATTCGAACCTGCGAGGGCGAACCCATATGATTTCTAGTCATACCCTTTAACCACTCAGGCACGTTGCCGCAGTTGCTGCTGTTGATGCAAGAAGCGCTGCCTGTGACGTCTCTTGTAGGAATCCTGGACTGGTAGCTGCCCCGTCGACAAACCGACTGCAACAGCAGCATCTGCAGCTGCTCCCACTGCTACACCAACCCATGGAATCTCGTGACATTCGCTTCTAGCTTCTCACCAACCTTTTCTTTTCCTGATACGATCTGCACGGCTCGAAAGCCTGTCTCACATGCTCTCGTTTTTTTGTTTTTTGTTTTTTTTTGTTTTTTGTTTTTTTTTTGTTTTTTGTTGTTTGTCTGTTTGTTTCGTGTGGCTGTCTTGGTGGACAGGAATGGAAAGAATGGGACTTGGAATTTTCCAGATTCTAGACTTCCATTTCCGTTGACCGCCGCCGTGTTCCACAAAGTCTAACTCAACTGAGCGGGCTAACATTAGCCGGGTGGCCAAGTGCATAGAAGGTCTGATAAGAAAAGACAGCAAGCTTATGATGATGCTGGGAGCTTTGGCCTTTGTGAGGGGCTCTTCTTATGTGCCACGCATGCACGAACGCACGAACGCACGAACGCACGTACACATGCATGTGCATGTGCATGTTGTGTGTGTCTTGATACATAACAGACGCACATCAGTTTGCTTGCCCTTGCCTCGAGAACCTTTGTACCTTTGTACCTGTACCTGTACCTGTGACTCTGTATCTGTACCTCGACCTCCGTACCTCCGTACCTCCGTACCTCTGCTTCTTTGGTGCCTACCCCTTGCCCCTCTTCCCTTTCTCTGCTTTCTTATTCTTAGTCTTTTCTGTTTTTACACACTCTCTGTCTCTCTCGATCCGTCTATTGGCCAAACTAGGAGTAGGCTGAGGTTGGGCTTGCTGATCATTTCCTGTTCTTCTCGTTGCATCTGCGTCATTGCCCAGACAAGAAAAAAGAAAAAAAAAGAAAAAGAGAAAAAAGCCCTAGAAATAACTTGCACACTGCACACTGCAATGTGCCTAGGCCCCCGATCCCAACAAATCTGATGTTGGTTGTGCTAGTACGGGTGTTGGCTGGATAAACGGCTGGGCGGGGAAACTTGGGCTGTATTGTCTGTGAGCAGTGGGAGTGGAAAAGTCTGAATTCAAATGGAAATAGAAACTGCAACTGCAACTGCAACCTGCCGTGAGACTTGCGTGGTCTTTTTTTCGGCGCCTGTGCCTTCGTTCTTTCCTGCTTTGTGGCCCAGGTCTAGAACCCGTTTAGCAACAAAGTCGCTCAACACGATCATGTGGCCATCTAAGTATATACAAGATAAAGCTAACTGCAATAGCCTCAGTCGACTGCAACGCGCCTTAGCACAAACAGTAGCAGCAGTTACCAGAATCTACCTACCTACCTGTACAAGGCGGTAGTGATATCACTCGACGCACGGATCTCCAGTTGAAAGAGGGGAAAGTGAACGTGAATGAAGGGGAAGGAGGGGGGAGTGAAGTGGGGGTGCAGTGGAGGCCTAGCCACCTTGCAAACGGCCTTGCAAACAAAACAACCCTTGCAGGGCAGCACCTTCTCTTCTTGTTGCTTCCTTTGCTTCTTTTGGCTGTGGTGTGTGAGTGGGTCCCACCCTCTATTTCCCTTTTCCCTTGTTTTCTTTTTTGCCACTATAAACCTCACTAGCTTGGGACTTGCAAGCTAACTTTGCTTGCTTGCTGGTTGGTTGGTTGGTTGCTTTTCTTGCCTGCAACTCTGCTAACATTCAGGGGCAGGGAAGTTCCGGCATTGCGAGCCCATCGAAATGAAACGAGGTTGATCCCCAGTCCAAATCCATAACGCGCTTCAGTTGTCGTGACGTCTAGGTGTCTGTTTAGACTGTGGGTAGACTGCGGGTAGACACTAGGCGGTGTTGGACTAAATATACGATGCATGCTTGAGGACAGTGCCAGTTTCGTGTGGGTGTATTTACTTCGACTGACATGGCTCGATGTTGAATATGGACTCCCAGCCGGCACAGCGAGACAAGCTGTGAAGAGTTGAGAGTTGCGAGTTGAGAGTGAAGAGTGAAGAGTGAAGAGTTGAACGTCGAGCGTTGGAAAACGCCATGTACGTACTAATGTAGCAACATGCATGCGTACATATGTACCGTGCATCTCAATGTGGAGCTCTTTCTTCGTCTCTGCATCTCCATTCCGTCATTGTCACCTTCCTTCAAGCCACAGTGGTGCACATCATATCCACGTGACGACTTGGGAAGATGCAGGCAGCAAGCCAGCCGCAGCCATCTGAAGAGGGTGATGACTAAGAAAGGATACATAGGCACATATTTACATGTCGCTGTGATACCATAAGGATGGTACACTCATCTCGTTAGCTGAGTTCTGAGTTCTCTTTTCGGGGCATAAACTCGGACCAACAACATCCACCTCCTCAGACCTTTGGCGTTGCATGTTGTCTTTGTGTACTGTACCTCTGTCCTTATTTTGCAGTGTAGCTAAGTATGAGCCCGTGCTAAATACATGCGATGTGAACACAGCACAGGCTAGGCTAGCATGCAGGCCTCACGTTGGACTGGCTCTGCAGGTAATGGAATGGAATTGAAAAGCAATAAGATATTGTGCCTCGGCTGTACTGGCTGTACTGGCAACGACAAGCCATGATCCGAGCAGGCTGATGGTGATGAGATCAAGAGCGAAACCAACGGCCGGTCAACTTCTCGTGTGCGCGAATCGCATTGTGCCGTGTTCTCATGACCCAGGCGCATGTCTTGAACGTATTTCACTTTACAACCCTACTTTGATATCTTGGCCACGGCATCCCTTGCTTCAAGCCAAGCCGCGTCTGACAGGTCGCCCTAGACTGAGATATCAATCTTGTTCATAGAGTGAGGGTCGTGTAGACGGAGACGCAAGCCCAGACCCAGACCCAGACCCATACGGAGACCAACTTTTCCCAGTCAGAGGTCATGGGAGCCCACCAACATCTAGTCTATCTTCTTCCCTTGGCTTGAGCCCAATATTTCATCCGACGACAGGCTGGGGAGGCCGCGGAGAATTTCGGTGCCCTTCCCTTGCTTTTCTTCGAGACGATGCTTTAAATTATTCGGACGAATTTCAAGGGAGTTTGAAGCTTGGCCGTTGTAAAGCCGCAGAGGCTGATGTCGGGAAGCTTGGGCTTGAGCTTGAGCTTGAGCTTGAGCTTGGCTCGCTTGGAGCATCATCGAACGAACCGGCGTAAAAGGTTGGCCATGATGGCGAGAGGCCAGTTCACAGAGAGAAAAAGCCCAGGCTCGCTTCCGATTCCCGTTCATTTCAGACGATTAAGGCCCGTACAGAAGCTGAAGAAGAAGGCGAAGAAAGCTGCAGTGTGTTGAGGGGAAGGAGGAAAATAATAGGGCATCTTGTCCCGTCCCCCCTCATCTCGTACGGCCCCTTCAAATGATGATGATGCAGTGTGAGCCCTGTTTCATGTTGATCCGGGCCGTTTGTGACGTTGTAGAGAGGGAGAGAGGGAGAGGGAGATGCAGAGATACACAGAATGCATGTGTTAAAGTTTAGAGGGTAGCATGGCTACTGACAGACTCCCTCTCCCTCTCTCTCTCTCTCTCTCACTCTCACTCTCAAAACTCCGGCCTGTGCAATATTGTAGTCGAGGAATAGAGCGAATGCAAAAGTGGCTGTGGCTGTTGTATGTAGCATGTAGCATGCAGCATGCAGCAAGCAATGTTAGCCGCCTGTACCACTATTTGCATGTTTGGGTGACGAAGATGGCCATCTCCGACAGATAAGCGACGCAAATATAAGTAAGTATACACAAGCGTGTACCTATGTACCTTTGTGCCTGCGTGCTCCAAGTCAAGGCTCCCTTCCCTGTAATATCGTGTCGTCTGCGAAAAGGCAAATGAGAGAGTGAACAGGCGGCTATGCATTGGCTTCCATTTTTCCGTAGCTGCGCTGTGTCTTGTGAAGATTATCATCAGTGGGTGAGTGCGTGTGAGTGTGGGTGACATTTCCTGGAATAGCATATAGTACATGCTCCATAGCGCCCGGCTGTTCATTGTACAGGGTTGTTGTTGGGGCAGTAAAGCTAAAATCGAGTCCTATAATACTGCATCTTGAGCTAGCTAGGGCGTGTGTGTGTGTGTAGGAGATGACGAGCCACAGGCGGTATTTAGTTGGGGAGCTGGCATTTAACTTATTTCTTTTTTCTTTTCGTCTATTTGTCTTTATTTCTTCTTTTCTTTCTTTCCCCTCGTATGTGCTTAGTTTGATCTCACTCTTTGTCTCTTTATTCTCCCCTCCTCTTCGCCCACACAAAGCGTCGCGTAGTTATTGTAGTTGTTTGTATCGCTATTTTTTCTCCTTTTTCTTCTCCTGCTCGGGACAGCGTGCTGGCAGCGGAAACAGAAGTCTTTTTTATTGTATTCGTGTTTCTCGTTTCGTAGTTTATTGTGACTTGCCAATATTTGGAGAAGAAGAGAAGAACAATCCCGTGTTTACAGTGTTTACAGTGTTTATAGTGCTGTAGATGGTTGTCACCCATCATCAAACCGCTGTCTCTCGTCCACCCAACTCTCTCTTCCACCCAGCTCTCTTTTCTTTCCTTCTTTTCTCTCGGCATCTCAAAAATCCCATATATCTTGCTTTATTCCCTTCATCCCTCCTTCTTTTCTTCCCTCCCCCCTTCAGCCCTCTTTTTGGCATGGCAGTCTTTTACGCTTTTACACGCCCCTCCATATCCTCGTCTCGTCTCTTTTTCTGTTCCCACTAGACAGGCCTACTGAAGCTAAGTGAAGCGACTAAGACGCACACGCCAATTTGCCCCAGGTCACTTTTTTTTTTACCTTGCCAAGTCCCATAAGGGAAACCAGACGAAACAAAGACCCCTTTTTCTTTTCCTCGACTTTGGTTGGGAATTTCCAGTCGATTTATTCTTTTTATTCTTTCTCTTTTTTCCCTCTTTTTTCCTCTTTTTTTTTTTTATTTCTCTCCTTCTAATCTGGGCTTCAGTTCTGTTCTTTCCTCTTACACACTCTATCGTCTTTCTCACCTTCCATTTTATACGCCGCCCTCGCATTTGCCTGTGGTGCCTTTTGCTCTGCTCTGCCCTCCGCCCTTTTGTTGCTTTGTCCCCTCGTCTCTTGACCTCGCTTTATTTCCTTTTATTTCCTTTTATTTTTTCTTTCCTCTCTCTTTTCTCGAATCCACTCCGCTCCCCATAATCAAAGCAACACACACACACACACACACGCACACACACGCACACACACAATTTCCTTTCGACTCTCCTTTCACACTTCCATAACACCGCGCATCGCCTGTGATTTTCTGTTTCTGCGTCGCCTTGTCCTGTCCTCCTCCGTCTTGTACTGACTGTTGCTTTTCATTTTTATATTCCGAGACGCTTCAAATCTTCATCTCGGCGCTCTCGCTGTCGCTGTCGCCCTTCATCTTCACAGTCCCGCGCTCCCTATTCTATTGCGTATATTGCATTGTTCCTTTCTTTCTCTGCCTCTGGAACTTGCCGTTATCCCCTCTCCCCCTCATCCCCCCTCCGCTCGCATCAACCAACGACTTGGTCGAAATCCCTTTTTCGCTGTTTCTTTCTACCTTCGTTCTGCCTTTTATTGGTCTCTCGAATCTCGGTCGCCAATTACTCTCCATCCCCTGCCCTGTCTCGACATCTCGACACACCCGCCTGGAATCTGTCCTTCTCAAGTCGCCCTTTTCGCTCGCCACCCACCGCAATTGTGCCACCTTGGTCACTCGTCGCCGACTCAATCCCGTCGCCCTCTACGCCTACCACGCATACGCACATTCATATACCCTCTCTTTGAGGCTCTTAGGCCCGCCCGCCTAGTTCTCTCTTCTGTGGTCCTATTATCGCCACAATGTCGGTGATGCTACAACCGTCTCGAGCCTCTACTGCATCAACTTCGTCTTTCCCAGCTATTTCTCGTTTTAACACCATGTCTTCCTACGATGGCTCTGCCACGCGCTCTGCTCGTCAGAGCAAGCGCTTCTCCATGTCTGCGCTGTACATGTCCATGTCAGCAAACGAAACCGAACTCGAGATTGAAGATGACCTGGCTAAAGGTAAATCAGGACTCCATCACTTGTTGTGTCATGTCGTGTCGCAGCCTCTGCTCTGCCTCTATTTCTTTGTTCTCTCGCTAACATGTCTCCTTCTCGCCAGCCCAAAAAATACTCCGCGATCTCAAAGCCAAGATTTCTTCCCAGTCCAAGAAGAACTTTGTTCTAGAAAAGGATGTCCGCTACCTTGATTCCCGGATTGCCTTGCTCATACAAAACCGCATGGCTCTTGAAGAGGTTCGTCTCTCTCTCTCTCTCTCTCTCCCCCCCCCCCCCCCCCCTCCCCCCCCCTCCCACCCCCCCCCCCCGGCCTACACTCCTCCCCCCCCCCCCCCCATTTCCTCGTCATTCCATCGCATTCACCTCATCACCCACTAACCACCCATTCATTCGCTACAGCAAAACGAAGTCGCTTCGCATCTTGAAGATGCAACTGATATTCAGGAAGGTTTCTTCCCCAACGACGACAAGACCCAAAAGTACGGCAACCTGCTTTTCCTCCTACAATCCGAACCTCGTCACATCGCCCATCTGTGCCGCCTCGTCTCCATGGCTGAAATCGACTCCCTCCTTCAAACTGTCATGTTCACCATCTACGGAAACCAGTACGAGAGCAGAGAAGAGCATCTGCTGCTTACCATGTTCCAGTCCGTCTTAACATACCAGTTCGACAATACCCCCGATTATTCGTCGCTTCTCCGTGCCAACACCCCCGTCTCTCGAATGATGACTACATACACCCGCCGTGGTCCTGGTCAGAGCTTCCTCAAGACTGTGCTTGCCGATAAGATCAACAGCCTGATCGAGCTGAAGGATCTTGACCTCGAAATCAACCCCCTCAAAGTCTACGAACGCATGATTGAGCAGATTGAAGAGGATACCGGCTCTCTGCCCCCCGACATGCCTCGCGGCGTCACTGCCGAGCAGGCTGCCGAGAACGAGACCGTTCGCCGCGCCATCGAGCCTCGTCTTCAGATGCTGACTGACTTGGCTAACGGCTTCCTCACCACCATCATTGATGGTTTGGAAGAGGGACCCTATGGTATCCGCTGGATCTGCAAGCAAATCCGCAGTCTTACCAAGCGCAAGTACCCCGACGCCAACGACCAGGCCATTTGCACCATGATTGGCGGCTTCTTCTTCTTGCGCTTCATCAACCCTGCCATTGTCACACCCAAGTCCTACATGCTTATTGACGGTACTCCATCGGAGAAGCCTCGCCGCGTCCTCACCTTGATTGCCAAGATGCTTCAGAACCTGGCCAACAAGCCTTCCTACGCCAAGGAGCCTTATATGGCCAAACTGCAGCCCTTCATTGAGGCGAACAAGGATCGCGTGAACAAGTTCATGCTCGACCTTTGCGAAGTGCAGGACTTTTATGAGAGTCTCGAGATGGACAACTATGTTGCTCTTTCGAAGAAGGATCTTGAGCTGTCCATTACCCTAAACGAAATCTACGCCATGCACAACCTCATCCAAAAGCACCAGAACGAGCTTTGCAAAGACGGCAACTCGCATCTGGCCACCATCATGGGAGAGCTTGGAGCCTCTCCTGCCCAGGTGCCGCGCAAGGAAAACAGAATCATCAACCTCCCCCTCTTCAGTCGCTGGGAAACCGCGATTGACGATCTTACCGCCGCCCTGGACATCACCCAGGAAGAAGTCTTTTTCATGGAAGCCAAGTCCGTCTTTGTCCAGATCATGCGTTCAATTCCTTCAAACAGCCCTATTTCCAAGACTCCTCTTCGTTTAGAGAGAATTGCAGACGCTGCTGCTAAGAGCAAGAATGACGCAGTGATGGTCCGCAAGGGCATCCGTGCTATGGAACTTCTCTCCCAGCTGCAGGAGCTTGGTGTCATTGACAAGAGCGACCAGTTTGCTATGCTTCGTGATGAGGTTGAGCAGGAGCTGCAGCATCTGGGCTCCCTCAAGGAGGGTGTCATTGTGGAGACCAACAAGCTTTCAGAGGTCTACAAGACCATCCGTGACCACAACCAATACCTGGTATCACAGCTTGATACCTACAAGAGCTATCTGCATAATGTGCGATCCCAGAGTGAGGGCACCAGAAGAAAACCCCAAAAGCAGCAGGTGTTGGGACCGTACAAGTTTACGCACCAGCAGCTTGAGAAGGAGGGTGTTATTCAGAAGAGCAATGTCCCCGACAACCGGAGAGCCAACATCTACTTCAACTTTACCAGCCCTCTGCCCGGCACATTCGTCATCTCTCTGCACTACAAGGGTAAGTTTTGATGGGCTATTTTATGCATTCTTCATTCCATGGTGGCCAATACTAACAACTCATCGCTATTATAGGTCGCAGCCGTGGTCTTCTGGAGCTAGATCTCAAGCTTGACGATCTTCTCGAAATGCAAAAGGACAACCAGGACGAGCTCGACCTTGAGTACGTGCAATTTAGCGTACCAAAGGTCCTCGCGCTGCTCAACAAGCGGTTTGCGCGCAAGAAGGGCTGGTAGTCCCATCTCTCCTCTATGCCCCCGCCCGCAAGTTGTATAGGCTGCGATGCCACGACCGCGCAAGATGACAATGACGATGAGCCCATCGTCTCCGACCCGCGCATCGGTGGTGCCACAGCCTCGAGTCTGGGCTGCCGTCTGGATTCTGGTATGCTTGCCGCCGACGTAGCTCTTGATTACGGTCAGGTTCAAGCTCGCTGCCGCCCATGCAGCCTGCTGCTCTGTGACGACGAGGCGGGCCATTCTCATCGTCCACGGCGGCAGCATCACCACCACCACCACCACCATATTGCCCTGCACCGCCTGTATGCGCAGTCCCTTTTTCCTCTCACTACTTAATGACGACGACGACGACCCAAATACGAAATTTCTGGCGGCTTTCCTTCCTGTTCATTTAACAAACAAAAAGAAATACATATAACCATCAACCGGGACAACGCCCTTTCTTTTCTGTCTTCCTGGTTGGCGTCCCTTGTCTACCTTGCCTCTTTCTTTCTCTCTACTCTTCCTTTTTTTCTTTCTCATTTTTTTCTTTTTTTCTTCTTTTTTTTTTTTTTGTCTCTTCACTTCGTCATAAAACGTCTTTGCTGTGCAACGCTTTTACTACCCTTTTTGTTCTTCCTTTTACCATTTGTCCCTTTCTCTATCTCTCCTCGTTTTCTTTCTGTTGCTTTGTTTTTGTTGCGTGCTGGAAAACGAGAGGCCGAGGGGATGTCGTGTGCCAGATTTCTGCTCTGCATCTTGCTTTAGATACCAATCTACCGTCTTGTTGTTTTTTTTCTCTCTCTATTTCTTGCCCTTTTTTTCAACCTAATACCTCTTTTCTTTCTTTTTCTTCTCCTTTTATATTAACGCCATACTGTTCTCTTTTTTTCTGTCTCTTTTTCCCATCTGTGGGGTTTCTTTGCAGTATTTCCTCTTCTGTTGTCATGTGTCTCTGTCGTTTCTTTCCTTTGGCTCTGTTTCTCTCTGTATTCTATGAACTGCTTGCTTGAATGTATTTTTTATTCTCATTTTTTCTAATATTCTGCTCATATGCCTTCTTTATCCGTTTACGCTGTTATCCACTGCTCCGTGAGCTACGACTTCCTCTGTGTGCTCTTGGTGACAATGTAAAGCTGTTCACATAGTTCGTTCGTGTTATTCATCCTCGTCGAGGTCCTGGTCAGAGGCTGAGATGGACAAGGTATCAAACATAAGTAGATAAAGCTTCCAGCTGAATGGGATGCCCAATGAAATGTAGATAGACCGATCGATACCTGACGACAACTATCATATAATCTGCTGGCTACGCCGTCGTTGGAGGGGAAAGGCCGATGATACAGCCGACCCCCCCCCCCCCCCCCCCCCCCCCC
>JAXHKQ010000333.1:0-24162 GCA_038407185.1 Chalaropsis ovoidea
GGGGGGGGGGGGGGGGAAGGGGGGGGGGGGGGGGGGGGGGTATCACAAGAGAAGAGGAAAGAAGCTCTATACAAAAGTAGCTGGCAGTTGCCAAAGGGGAGAAAAAAAATTAATAGAAGATAGCAGGAGGGAAGGAGGATGAAGATGAACAGGAAAGAAGAAGGAGACGATGTTGAACAGGAAAGAAAAAGGAGATGATGATGAATACAAAAGTGGCAGGAACAGCAAACAATAGATGGGGGGTTCACGCAACTTTTAAAAGAAAGCAAATGACGAACTTGAAGCTGGCCAGGGAGAACGAAGACTGGGCCACAGACCCAAGGGCGGAGACGACAAAAAGAGGGTGCAAAAAAAGGCTACACAAAAAGGCAGGTCTTTTGGAAAGGCATAGAGCATACAGGCAGGAACTTGTTGCTACACCCTACAAACAGCAAAAGAAGCAACTACAACATGAGCAACACAGGCAGTTGCTGTACCAGTACCAGCCCAAGGAAGAGGGAGGAAGCCAGGGCCAGCAAGAGCCACTGCCACCAGGGAAGGAGCAATTCGCTTTATTCCAATACGATTTTATTGCTTTATTCACAGAGTTCGAGCTTTTCTTGCGTTTACGACAACGCGCCAGCACAGGCAAAGCTAAAACTTCCTGTCACATCAAAACAAAAGCAAAGCCAGAATAAGAATTGTGAGCAACACGGGCGTACCAAAATAAGAGACCAGGCAAAAGAGACAAAAGACACAAAAGAGGGGTTCTTCCTGACCGTATCTGCGCGCCCCCAGGGGTGTCTTTAAAGACAGTGCATCCATTTCTGAGACCCGGTACTTGGCTTACTGACCACAGAGAAGAAAGAGAGTATTTACCTCTTTCTTCTGTGCTAAGCTGGACGAGATCAGCCACCTGATTTGCCGGCAGACGACGTAGTTGCAGCTTTTGTTGTTGCTGTTGCTGTTCTTGTTGTTAGTGGAGATGGTGGGTGGAGCCCAGCCAAAGCCAAAGCCAACCAACCAGAAAAAGAAAGAAAAAAAGGGAAAGAGCAACTATTGCAGTGCCTTCCACCGCAGATGAGGTTGTTACTTAGGTACAGTATGGCCTCTCCCTATCAGGAAAGAGCAACAAAGAACATGGAAAAGAAGGGATCCGAAAAAGAAAGTAAATAAAAAAGTAAATAAAATACAGTATCAAGTAAGCCTCCTCTCCTAGTGGCCTAAAAACTCGAAAAACTTCCTCCTATATCTTCGGTTCGTCGCACCGTATCTCAGACACTGTGCTGAACCTTCCTTCAAGGGCTATGCTATGCAGCCAGAGTGGGGCCTGCTTCAGCGGCTATGAAGCATATTTATATTCTTGTCACCTAGAAAGGCCCGGCGAAGGCTAGCTTTTACACATTGTCTCAAAGACCAACAAAAGAAGCAACTTGCCCAACATGAAAGAGAGTGTCAAGCAAACCCTACGGCCAGCACGCAGCAGCCCTTGTGCTTGGCCATGTCTCTCGCTATGGCTTCTATAAGCAGCTACTGTATCCACTGTAGATTGTTGACTCCGAGAAGAGAAGACATGTCCGGGCGTTCGAAGACCCCTTGCCGTGTCTTCAACTTCTGTGCTTGCAGGTATGGCCAGGCAAGTATCAGCCAATCAGCCAATAGGTGGAGATTTGTGTCTTTGTGCAGACGGAGCCTCCAGCCTTATGTAGGACGATGGCAACAGCCTTGAAGATTTCCAGACGCTCTCTGGACAGTTGCGAGACTCTGCTAGACTCTGCTAGACTCTGTTCAGAGACATGGCCTGGGATCAACAGGCCACATATCACGGCCGTCCACTGATGTTATAGGGAGCCGTGGTATCACTTGTGTGACGCTTGTAGTACTAGGTACCTGCTACTGGGCACGGCTTTGGCTGTGTGGACATGGCACGATGCTCCATCCACCTCAGTTCACCAGCCTCGGCCAATATCAGACTTCGCATCGAATCCAACCCTATGCAAGTTCCCATATTGCTCTCCTCGAATGTTTCATATCGACTCCTCGCATTGCAGGTCTCCGCTTTCACAGTTCTCCTGTACATGTACCTGTATGTGCCTGTCTTAGTTGCTAGCCTTCATTTCCAGCCTTCCATGGAAGAGAACAGCAGAGCGAGAAAAAAGCAAGGAAACACAAAGCGAGAAGAAAAAAATAGGAGGGCCTGAGCATGTTTGAGCGGTTGTCCGCGTGAACGAAAAGTCGAGATCGATATCACGTCGTCACTTTGTAGGCCGTGTGGGGAACAGTGTATCATACGCATCACCGCACTGTCTCCGGCTGCTGGTAGGCCACCCCCCGAGTGCATCTCCGGCGGCCATTTGCTGCTATTAATTCTTGCCTCCTTGCCATATTTTCGCAAAGGAGGCCTTGTCGTCTAGCCTCAGCACCAAAAGCCTTAGCCTCCAGTAGCCTCGACACCAAACTGGCCCCGTGGTCCCTAGCACACATCCCCTTAGTCTGGACTCCGATCTTCCCTTCACCTCAATCCGCCGCCGCCGCCGTCGCTCGCTCGTTCGTTCGTTCTCTCCCTTGGGCCAAGTTCCCAGTTTCTCTTCTCGTGCTGGTTGCCCTGTTTCCAAGCCTCGCTTTTCCAAGGAGATCTGGCAAGCCAATCTTCTGACATGCAAGGCTCGTTCGTGATTGGGCCATCTCGGAGAACGCTAAGACACCTCAGCCTTCTTATTTTTTCCTTTTTTTCATGGGCGTTATCATTGACGCCTGGTTTCTGAATGTTCTGTGTCGAAGAGAGTCGATGCCACCTCAGTAGCCTCTGTCGTACTGTAGACTGTCGTACATCGTCACCGGGGACATCGCGCCCAGCCCACTATTAATGCCCCACATAGCAAAAGCAACCCCCCTGACAACAGCTGTCCACTAGCCTGGAAAGGGCAGAAAGAAACGGCGACGGATGAGCCAGCCACATCCGTGCGTGGCTGTGCGGTGGCGTCCTTCCCTGCAGTGCTATAAATAGCATCGCCAAAACAAAGAGACGACGAGCGAACAAGCAAGCTCAAACACAAGCACAAGCACACGCCCAGGGATATGATATCATTCCCGTCGCGCTGTGTGCTGTGGGCACCCTGTCTACAAAGACGACAGCGTGGGTGACAGGGCCTGGAATGCTAAGCCCCCCCCCTCGTCCAGGGCTACCTCTCGTGCACTGTAGAAACTTCCATTGCTGACAACATGCTATTGTCAATGACCCATCTCAAGGGACTCCGTTGCTGGCCAGTCTTGTTATAGCATGGCGTGGCTCAAGCCAATAAACAGCATCTATGTACCTTGCAGGGCGGCGCATGGCCTGTGGTGTTGGCCTCTCGGAAAGTCTGACGGAGCCAAGCACGCAAGTCGCAGCCAAGAAGTCCCATATCCGAGAGTCAAGCCAAGCCTGTTTCTCTGCCTTTGTCGGGCTTTGGGCGTGGAATGGTAGCACTGTGCTGTGTCTATCTTGAGTCGGGTTTTTACATCCAGGCCGCCTGCAACAAGTGGAAAAAGCAAAGAGCCCCGGCGTATGCAGGCGGCATCAACTCGATACTCATATGAAACTTCTCAGCAAGCCACTGCATCAGATATCTGCAGAGCAACGTATTTGCAAGCGTACACATAGAGCATAGAGCCCGCCTACCGGTAGTTGTGCTGGCCATTGTTGTACTACACAGTTGACGCTCATCGCCTCGCTTAATTCTACCGTCGGGAAAAGATCACGGTGTAGTGCACGTGATCCGCTCCAGACGTACAACCCTACGTCATCGCATTAGTAAGCTGGGCCGCCCGTCGCTCTCAATGAAAAACAAACACATATGTTATGATACTCCATATTCCGCGTGACTCTATTACAACAATGTGTTGTTCTGTGGTTTACAACTTCTGGTACTCTAGCTTGCCCTCAAGCTTCTTGGCTTCCGCCACCTTCCGGACTGCACGCGCAAAGTCGTCCTGGTTGATGGATTCGCGATCCGCCTTGAGTGCAAATAGGCCGCTACAGTGACAAAGTTAGTATGTTGATGACTCAAAATAGCAGGGTGGTGGAGGGGATGGAAAACGTACGCCTCTGTCACTACGTTCCGCAGATCAGCACCGTTCAGGCCGTCACTCATCTTCACCACGCTCTCAAAGTCAATCTCTCCCTCCAGCACTACGCTCGAGGCGTGGATCTTGAGGATTTCCAGACGGCCAACCTCATTGGGCAAGGCAATCTCAATCTTACGATCCAGACGACCAGCACGGAGCAGGGCAGGGTCTAGTGTGTCGGGTCTGTTGGTGGCCATGATGATCTTGGTCTGGCCCAGGTAGTCGAAACCGTCGAGCTGGTTCAAGAGCTCCATCAGCGTACGCTGAATCTCACGATCGGCACTGGTACCTTCCGAGAAACGACGGCCACCGATGGCGTCAATCTCATCCATGAAGATGATGCAGGGCTCGTGCTCCTTGGCATAGCCAAACATTTCGCGAATAAGACGGGCGGATTCACCAATATACTTATCGACGATGGCGGAGGAAACAACTGCAAGGCACGGGTTAGCTTGCATCTCTACAGCAGAATATCCAGCCTATTCTATAACTTGGGCGGGGGAGTGGAATATTCCCGGACATACCCTTTAAAAAGTTGGTCTCCAGACTGCTAGCAACTGCTCTGGCCAACAGCGTTTTGCCGGTACCAGGAGGGCCGTACAGTAGTACACCCTTGGGCGGCTTGATGCCGACTCTCAGGAAAAGCTCGGGGTTCTTGAGTGGTAGCTCAATGACCTCACGCAGCTCGCGAATCTGCTCGTTCAAACCACCAATGCCAGCAAAACTGATCTGGCCAGGGTCTTCCAGGGACATGTTGTAGACGAGGGGATCGACTTCGCGGGGAAGCATGCGCATGATCGTGAGTGTCGTCATATCAAGCGCCACACGAGTGCCTTGCTTCAGCTTGGCCTTGTCAACCTTTGACCTGCATCCGACGACGTATCTGGGGCCTGAGGAGGCCTTGACGATGACTGTACGAGGCGAAGAAACGAAAGTGTCAGTTAGAACATGTCTTTTAGTTGGTGGCGTGGAATAAAGCACTCACATCTCTCTTCATCGAGCTGTTTCAGGACTTCGCCAATAATCTGGCCCACGCTTTGCAGCGCCTTGATGTTCTCTTCGGTGCGATCATAGTCCTTGACCAGATCCTTTATCTCTAGCCGCAGGTTCTTGAGCTTAGCCTCCCATTCGCGCGACTCGATGAGCTTGTCGCGGTAGGAAGCGAGGGCGCGTTGCCGTTCAGCCTCGTCGGACATTTTTGGAGGGAGTGTTGTATATCGATGATGCGTGACCAATAGGTTAGGGGCGGGCGGGAGCTCTTCGAAAGCTGCTCACTCTGCTGGTAAACGAACGAGAAACGTCGATTTGTTGCGGTGAGGTGTAGATAGCTGTAGTAATGTAGAAATGGGCGTCGGAGTCAACAAGATTCGAGTCAGCCAATGAAATTGCTTCAGGGCTCAGAGCGTGGCAAGGCTGATGATCAGGATTGGCGTTTAGGTGTTGCACTGAAGACCGAGGAAGGCACGGTATGAAGCTAATCTTCAGATGCTCACGAAGCTTACCTCAACCCACTGCAGCCTTGAATGTTACATAGCACACCTGGCCCCTGTCAGACAAGGTCTGAAGGGGAATGAATTGCCGATGTTCTGCCGGAGAATTAGGGTATGGGTTGGCCATCGCAGGCAATTGGTCACTTGGCAACTTATGAACAATCAAGTTCTCCGTAGCATCCCAAAGCTTTCCTCATCAAGTACATCACAATGCTGTCTGGTCTATTCGTAAGGTCCTATTTCAACGGATCTTTCTTCTTCGCATAACAAATCAGTGAGCCAACTTCACTCTCCCCACCAAGGTTGACCCCATCACAAGTCGTCCTACCCCACTTAGCTGCTACCTATATGAAAGCAATTAACGTGGTGCCTTTCAACAACTTCTGAATACAGCAACGTGGCGCAGTGGAAGCGCGCCGGGCTCATAACCCGGAGGTCCCTCGATCGAAACGAGGCGTTGCTATCTTTCAATCTTTTTGTCTATTCTTCCTCGACAGCCAAAATGTGCAGGTCATGACATTTGGAGGTCGGGTTCTCGAGTAAATGAAACCTTATATTTTTGACACTTTACAAGGGTTAGGGTACTGGAGGGTGAACTCACAGTATTTATTACACAGTGCACACGTATACACTGTGCTTAAATGCCAGCTGCTGGCAGCTGTCGAATATCCCGAGGCTGACACACAACCATACTACGTATCTTCAGCCTTGCTAACTTTTTTACGCCTCGGATCTTGAACCACTTCGATTTGCGATTGACAATTGAACACACTCCTCCTACGCCACCAGACTTTTTGCTGTCTTCTTTCCTTTCTCCGAAAACCCCATCGACATGGACTACCAAAACCGAGCCGGCTCCAAGTTTGGCGGTGGTGGCGTAGCCTCCTACAGCGCCACCAACGCCGACCGGCGCGAACGTCTGCGCAAGCTCGCGCTGGAGACAATCTCGCTGGACAAAGACCCGTACTTTTTCCGCAACCACATCGGGTCGTTCGAGTGCCGGCTGTGCCTGACGGTGCACCAGAACGACGGGTCGTACCTGGCGCACACGCAGGGCAAGAAGCACCAGACCAACCTGGCGCGGCGCGCGGCGCGCGAGCAGAAGGAGGGCCGCGCGCGCGGCACCGAAATCGACCCCGCTACCGGCCTGCCGCTGGTCCTCTCGCAGGCCGCCAGGCGCAACACCGTCAAGATCGGCCGCCCCGGCTACAAGGTCACCAAGATCCGCGACCCCACGACCCGCCAGCACGGCCTGCTGTTCCAGCTGCAGTACCCCGATGCGCCGCCCGAGACCCTGCCGAAGTGGCAGGTCATGAACGCCTTCACGCAGCGGGTCGAGGAGCCCGATAAGAACTTCCAGTACTTGCTGGTTGCGGCCGAGCCGTACGAGACCGTTGCCTTTAAGATCCCGGCGCGCGAGCTGGATCGTCGCGACGAGCGCCAGTTTGCCTTTTGGGATCCGGATTCCAAGGAGTACTGGGTGCAGATTATATTCACGACCGAACGAGAGGAACGATTTGGTGCAGCGCCAGGTGTGGCAACGAGGTGAAGCAAAAGCACAGGCTAGTCTGTGTTTTTTGGTCTGTTTTGTTTGTATTGATACGGGTTGAAGACTCTCTATCACGGCGTTTGGGGTATTTATCTTGGGCTTTTATGTACGGAACTTGAATGTAATACCAAAGCAGTTCCCGTGTTATTCTTCAAAGCTATTAGGATCATAAAAACTTGTGTGTGTATATGGTACTATATGGCAGTCACGAGATGTAGGGGTAGATATATATATATGCGTTCATGAAATGCCAACTTCCGCGAAGCACGTCTTGCCCCCAAGCCAAAGAAGAACAATTCAAAATTACGGGAAAAGAGGTTCCAAGTGGCCCATCAGTACTGAATATTAAAAGACCGCGGCGGCAGCCCGCATGTCATGGTGCAGGTATTTGAATTGCCAAGCCGTCAACTTAGCGGAAGTTGTTGTCGAAGCGCTTGAAGGTGTAGCCAATGAAAGGCAGACTCATCTCGGGTGACTCTTCAGATTGCCCAGTAGGCGGGCGGCCAGACTGCAAAGCCTGGGCACGGAGCAGGGTGGCATTGTCGGTTTGGTCGATCTCGTCGATTGGGAAGTACGTGGTATCGATGTTGGAGGTCAGGCGTGGCTCGAAGGGCGCACGTATCCGGCGAAGCTGCTCAAACTCGACGCCACGGAAGAACGGATGGCTCTTGATTTCATGGGCACCACCACGGCCGAGACGGTTCTCGGTGTTGCAAATGAGGCTAAAAAAGACATGTCAGTATTCAAATATGCAAGACAAAGTAGGTGGCAGCAAAATAGCAGCAAGAGCTCACCTCCGAATAAGATTCTCGGCCTCGACACCCAGGGTGATGTCGTCGGGGAAGTAGAGAGTTTGTCTCCAATTGACGATCTTGCGGTAAGTGTCGTGACTGTCCTCGGCACAGAACGGAGGCCAGCCGACCAGACACTCGAACATAATGGTTCCCAAAGACCACCAATCGCAGTCAAAGGTGTAACCACCGCCGGTGAAAATCTCGGGAGCAATGTAGTCAGGGGTACCGACAGTCGAGTAGGCCATCAAACGTCTGGATCGTCTCCAGTCGTTGATCTGGGATCGGTTGCTGACTGTCAAGTTGATCTGGTCTAGCGCCACTGAGTTGCGATCGCCACGAGGACGCGTCGAGCGGCCCTGGAGAAGCTGCTGGTAGTAGTTGTTGTCGTGGAGACGCTGGAAGCCAGTCGACAGACCAAAATCGGTGAGCTTGACGTGGCCACCGCGATCCAGTAGGATATTGTCAGGCTTGATATCTCTGTGTAACGTCATGTTAGAAGCTGCTGGCTGATTGGTGGTTCACCTATAGAGTGCTGTGGCTGGGTCTTACCTGTGAATGAAGTGCAGGCTGTGAACAGCTTCAATGGCGAGAACAATCTCGGCAATGTAGAAGCGTGTTATGTCCTCGGAAAATATCTCATACTTAATGAGCATGGTCATAAGATCACCGCCAGGAAGGAACTCCATGAGCATGTATAGAAAGTCGGTGTCCTGGAAGGTCGTGTAGAGCTTGACGACCCAAGGACTGTCGGACTCGGCCAGAATGTCTCTCTCGGCGCGCACGTGGGCCAGCTGGTCTTTGCGGAACATTTCCGTTTTGATGAGGGACTTCATGGCGTAGACCTTTCCATCGGCCTTCTTTTGCACCAGCTTCACTTCTCCAAACGCACCCTTTCCGATGATCTTGATGGTGTTGTAGTTTTCTGGCTTGTCCTTGGTACGCAGGAAACGCAAATACTGACCCTCTTTGCGGCCATGGGTGGACCATAGCTGCTCACGGCGGGTGTTACTTTGGCTGGGATCCGAAAGCTTCTGTTCCAACTCGCTCTGTCTGTAATGGGAGGCTAGGATTAGTAATGTACGAGGAGGGCGAATGGAATGTCATTGTAATTGGACTGGGCTTATGTTTAGGTTTGGGGTCATGCTTAGGTTTGGATTTAAGCATGAGTTGCTAAGCTGTGTATACCTCTGGTTACGTTCACGCGCGCGCTTGACACTGTCTTTGAAGAAATCAGCAGCCAACTGGGTGCACTTTCTCTGGTTGTTGTTGGCGTTGGGGCCGAAGTGCTCGGGGTTGCGCGAAGGGGCAGCCTGGAACTCAAGGTTGGTATTGGTGGTTCCAGAGCGAGATGAAGGCATGGGAGGAGCATTGGCATAGCCGGCATAGCCCTGCTGCTGGCCGTTACCGCCGGCAGTGCGGGGCCGTTGGGCAGTAGGGGGGTTGCGGGCATTGCCGGTGTAGGGGGCCTGGCGAGAGTTTGGGGTGGCGCCACCGCTCAGCTGTGAGAACTGCTGGGCCAGGCCAACATTGGGGTCGTTTCCAGGCGTGTTGCTGCGCTGCTGGTATCCTCCGTTCTGGTAGTCGACTACAGCAGTACCGGCAGCCGGAGCCTGTTGATAAGGGGACGGTGCGGCGTACTGGCCCTGCTGGAAATAGCCGCTAGGGGTTGAATAGCCCTGAGATGGAGCAGCGTACTGGCTCTGCTGTTGTTGAGCAGCTCCACCGGCGGCAGCAGCGGCAGCGGCTTGTCCATTGGGGAAGACAGGCTGCGGGAAGGTCGAAGGCGTGGTGGGATAGGCACGATCAGGCGTGGCCAAGCGTTCGTTGTTGCTTCCAAAGTTGAGGAAGAGGCGATTGTTGTTGGCGTCCATTGTCGCAGAATAGAAGGAAACGCGGCTGGTGACGATGTGGCGATTTGGAGAGGGAGCGAAAGAGAGACGCGGGGCGAGGGACGATCGAGAAGCAGATGGGGGGTTGATCCAAGGCTGTCGAGAGACGGGAGCGGAGGGACTGAGATTGAGGGGGGGTCTCGAGAGAAAACGGGAGCCGAAGTTGGGGTCGAAGATCGGGTCGGAGTCACGCAGAGTGGATGGATGGAGAAAGAAGGCAAATCGCGAACAGCTGGAGCCGAAAAAGTTACAAGCTCGTTATAATCCAGACCAGCCAGAGTACGAAGCAAAGCACGGGAGGAGAAAAAAAAAGGAAGAAGAGGCCAGGCCAGAGGAAGAGAAAAGCCAGGCTGTGGTAGTAATGAAGCCCGAGCACCACTGGAAAAGAGACAAGCAGGGGGTGGGATAGAGAATAGGCCTGGGACAGGCCCTGTCTGCTAGTCGTAACCACAGACAGCTAAGCTCTCCTGAATTGGCCAGGAGGAAGCGGATAGCGAAGAGGGGGGCGTTCTAGATATCGGCTGGAAGATGGATTAAAGCGGGAAAAAAGTATGTAGATTGGATGGAAAGGCGGACGCGACTGATGAGATGAAGAAAAGAAGAAGAGAAAAAGAAGAGAAGAAGAAGAAAACAGGTGTCAAGAAAGAATGGAAGAATAGGAAAGAAGCCAAGATGAAAAGATAAAAGATGCAACAGCCTGCTGAACAAGTAGAGCAGTTGCTTTTCGGTGGCTCTGTTCTGTCCTCTTTCTCACCATCTCACTCCCCGCCCACCACCACACTAGGCCTAGGCCCAATGCTGGCGGTTGCAGATTCCAGTAGCTACCTTTCGTGGTCCTGGGTGGCTAAAAATGTCTGTAACAGGCAGAAGCTGGCAGCACGCTGGAGTAACTGCTGTTTAGTGTTTCTGCACAGAGGCTAGTCTGGAGGCCGGGGCCCTCAACCACCTTCTTCTGCTTCCAGAAGGAAGCCACGTCGTTCCTTCCTTCCCTTGACACCAATCCCTTCCTCTCCTTCCTCTCCTTCCTCTCCTCGGACGGTACAAGTCCGGTACGGGACAGTACATGTACATTACATGTCAGTGTTTGCTTTGGAGAGGTGTTTGGCCGGTACTGGCCTGTACTGCCGTCTTCATGTCCAGCCCTGCCCTTTGTTTGCAGGTATCTTGTCGGTACCTCATGTCCTGAGATGCAGCTGTCCTCGCAGGCCTATCAGAGCCCCCCGTTTGTCCTCTTACAAAGGACTTCCTTTTGCATGCTTCCTTTCTTGGCTCTTGACGTGACACGTCTGCCAATAGCCCCCTTTACTGGCTCCTATTCTCTGGACACAGGTGGGGCGGCAAGTCACGAAGACGCTATACAGCCCAGTCAGTTTATGCTGTGTAAATACATGTATACATGTGTACATGAGTACTTGGCTGGGGCCCGGGCAGCCTTGTTTAAGACTACCGTCACAGCATCGATCCCCGATCCAGGTCCGAGTACGTTTTTGTTTGTGAAACCATATCAGCATCTAGGCGGAGAAGCAAGCACAAGTGCGTGCGTGTGGCTCAACAGAGGTGCTATGCATAGATGGATGGATACGGTACCTTAGCTCCAATGAGCTTGTTTCTCTGGTCGCTCTGCTGAAGCCTCTGCCTCACAATCCATCATCTGCATCATCGTGATTGGACGGGCAAGGAGCGACCAGGAGCCGGGAAACATGTCTCCGGATACGCCCCTTTTCCCCCTTCCCAGCAACAGTCCCATGCACCTAAAGGGGTAAGTGCATTTGAGACCCCGCCAACTGCATCTCCCTGTTAAATGAATTTTCGCCTATCTAGATTAGTCAGTACACTGCTTAATAGAATACTATATGCCAACAACCACCGACCCCGACACACGGCGACACCTTTGCAACAGGCCGTGACAGTCATCGAAACCAACCCAACTCACAAGGTAACACTCCCCCCTTAATCTCCTGTCCACACACCACTTGCTAACACGAGGATACAGACACAAAGTCCCCACCATGTCTTCAGGCTTTGTCAGCAGCGGCAAGATCGAGGGTCAAGACCCATCGCCGCCCCTTTCATCTGTAGCTTCATCCACACCGCTCATATCGCACCCAAAGAGCACCCTTGGCAAGAACCAAGATGCATGGGACCAGGTGCAAAAGGAGGTCGTGGCCGAGCGCGAGCAGCGCGCCGCCGAGCGCGCCAAGGCCATCAGCGGCGAGGAAAAGAGCCTGTATGAAGTGTTGCAGGCAAACAAAGCCGCCAAGCAGGCCGCCTTTGAGGAGCAGAACCGGCTGCGGAACCAGTTCCGAGCCCTGGACGACGACGAGATTGACTTTCTGGACCGCGTGAGGGCCGCCAAGCGCTTGGAGGACGACAAGGTCAAGGAGGAAACCCAGGCGGGCCTGCAGGCCTTCCGGGATGCGCAGAAGAGCATGGCGAGTGAGCTTGACAAGACGGCGGGTGACGACGATGTGGCCGAGACTGAGTGGACTATTGGCCGCAAGAAGAGAAAGTCCAAGGCGCCGTTGGCCAGGAGCGTGAAGCGAAGGATCGAGGAGGCTGCCTCGCCAGAGAAGACGGCAACGTCAATACCAGACGCGGATGCGTCTACAACTACGCCTCCCACCGCTGCTGCTACTCCTGCTGCTGCTGCTCCTAAAGCAAGTAAGCCCGAGACAGACGACTCGCAGGTCGACAGCAGTGCAACCTCGGCAGTGTTCTCGCTGCTCTAGCTGTGGGTGCCTCCCTCATCTCCCCTCTGGCCGTGGGCTCTGCCTCCCTCGTCTCCTACAACACGCAAGTCCTGAAGCATGTATGTACACACGTCCACACCACACCACACCACACCACACCACACCACACATGCTCGCACCTGGTCCGGCACAGACCACAGCCCGCACCGACAAAGATAGACTTGACATGGAACCTGGACCTGGTCGCTGTATGTATGTATGTATGTATGTATCGACGAACAGATCCCAAAATTGGTGAGGGAAGCTTGGCTTGGTACGAAGCAGGCCGACAGGGTTGGTGCTCGCTCTGAGCAAGCAGAAGGCGTGGCGTGTACGTATAGACTTGTGTACGTAGTACGTACATGTAAGTACGTGGAGGGCGTGGGCGTGGGCGTGGACGTGGGTGTGTCGTGTGTCCCAGTGCCATGTTGGTGCTGCTAGCTTGGCTACTTGCTTGGCTGCTTTCCTGCTCTGCTCTACCTGCTTGCTTGCTTGCTTGCTGCAGTGTTAGTGAGACCCAACAGTGCCGGCCGAACAACAAAACAAGCTCTCGTTTTGGCGAGTATATATGAAGCTGACTACATCCCTCGACTTTTCCTCCTTCTCGTCTCTCTTCATCATCCCATTTTCAACAGTTTCATACATCAGCGGTTTTCTTTTTTTTTCTTCTTTTCTTTTTTTCGCCTTCTCCTTGCTTGAATTGCCTTGGTCTTTTTGCATCTACGTTTAATAACAGTTTTGCATTCTCACCGCCATCTACAGCCAACAGACACACTCACACCACCACCACCACCACCACCACTTCTCTTCTCCTCTCTTCAAGCTCCAGCTCTAGCTCCCTCCCCCCCCTACATCTATCCCCTCACCATGTGCCAGTACTACGCCCACCAGTTCGTGTGCAAGCACAAGAGCCTCAGCTTCGCCCGCTACTGCGAGCGCGCCGGCCTCATCCAGACTCCGTGCCAGGACCGCTCCATCTGGCAGACCATTGGCATGGACAATGCCTGTGAAGAGTGCATCATGTACTTCCCAGACAAGTTCCCCCGCCGCCGTATGGGCCGCATCTAAGGCGGGCGTGACAGCGAGAGAGAGAGAGAGAGGAAGAGAGGCGGAGGCTCAGAACACGGGGCCTCTCTTGTCGTCGTCGTCGTCGTCCTCCTCCTCCAGCCACCTCGAGACTTCTCTCGCCCGTCTTTTTCTCCTTCCGTTTCCTGGCTCATCTCTTCCTTCGCCCGAGGACAGAACTAGAACAATCCCGCCCTGCTCTTCTTCTCTGCATCTCATCTCCCTTCCAGCACCGCAACGGGGTCTCTTTTCTTCCCTCTTTTTTTCTTTCCATTCTCTTTCGCATTATTTCTTTTTTGCTCTAGACTTTTTTTTACCTGCTCTTTGATTGGTCTCAATCCGTAATGCTTCACAGCAAACACCCAGCCAGAGCCTTTTTTCTTTTCCTTTTCCTTTTTTTTTTTTCCCTTTTTTCTCTTCTCCGGCCTCATTATCCAGCGAGCGATCGTCCGTGTGTTTTGTTACACTTCCATTTTTTATACCTCTTTAGAGTGTCTTTTTTATTCTCTTTTCCACACTCTATCTCGTTATTTTCCTGCTTTTTTATAGACTTTTTTGTTCTTTTTGTTTCTCTTATTAGACGGCGTTTTTCTTTTTCTTTTTCTTTTTCTTTTTCTTTTTCTCTTGTTTTTTCCTCATATAAAACAGAAAACTCCAAAAAAAAAAGATTTCGGGAGGATCACAGTTCCGCCATCCCCACTTGCCAGCAGAACCTCATTTTCTTTTCTTCTTCTCTCTTCTTTTAATCAGCGTCACGTGACTACAGATCTTGTTAATTCAGAACGGGCTCATCTTGTGCGATGAGGCTTTGTTCTGTGGGATGTTTTTGTGTTTTTTTTTTGTTTTTGTTTGTTTTTTGTTCCCTTTTAATATCCGGGCGCCTTAGACTTAGACGGGTCTTGTTTAGAATCAAGAGATTTGTGTTCTCCTACTACAGCTGCTGTGCTTTTACGTGTGTATCTGTGTGTCTCCTCTCCCTCTCCCTCTAGGGCTTATAACAACAGCCCATCTTCGACTTGTGTGAGATCAGAACAACACACACACACACACACACAAAACGCAAAAAACACTGACTGGTCTGCATCTGCACCCGCATCTGCAGCAATCAGGGAATCCTGCATGCAGACACCACAGTCAGCACGGCCGCTGGCATGCCATGCAATAAATGTGAGACTCCAAGCCCAAGCCGCTATCAGGGAGCCTGTCTGTGTCTGTCTCTTGTCTGCATCACCAAAGACACAGCCAAACAAAGAAGCAATCAACACACATGTATGCATGTATGTACACAGACAGACACACACACACACACACACACATGCACCTATGCCCTCCCCTCTCTCCCTTCAACCACCCACCCACCCACCTCTCCCGTCCCTCCCCTCCGCTCTTCCTCCTCCCCCGCCCGCCGTCCTCAATGCCTCGTGCCGTGCGTGGTCCTTCACCGCCCTCTCTCGTCTTTAACTCTCATGCCCAATCTCCCCAAATGCAAGTCGTGGTGTCAGAAAGAGAGGAAAAAAGAGAAAAAACCACTGAAAATCCTGCACACCACGATATCACATCTCATATCTCACATCTCAACCATCCCAGTTCCTTCTTCTTGCTTCTCGTCTCCCTTTTCCCTCACAATTCCTTCGTCTTGAGCCGTCACCCCCACCAACAGCAGGACGTCTCTTTCTCCCCCCCCCTCCCCTCCGCTTCACCACCTGACGTCACTCACTTGTCTGCTTCGTCGCCGACCTGCATCGCTCCATCAAACCTTTCATGGCCCACAGTCGCCAGCCCAATACGCTTTCCAACCAACCCTGTTCCAGTCCAGATGCCCATAGCCCAATATCACCTGCACTGCATCGTGATATGCAGAAGCCCAAGTCTCCCACATCGCCTGCCTCTGGCCTGGCACTCACTCAATATGCACTGCCATCCGTGTACGCTCAAGGACAGGGCCAGGGCCAGGCAAAGGTAGTTCCCATCGACCCACAACGACGCCGACGGCGGCACCAAGTGCCAGCATTGTAGCAAACAATGTTTAATGGGACCTGTGGCAAATCCATGCAAGGCCTGCAGAGCCAACAAGATCGACTGTAAACTGCTCGACTGCTCGACTGCTCAAGCCCGTGCCGGTAGCATGCAGCAACTTGCCGGAAGTGACACCACCTAATCGACTCGCTCGCTTGGCCCAATCTGCGAGGTCCATTGGCCATCTGCAATTCCGAGTAACACAGAATGTATGTATACCCGTCATCATGGCATGCAACCACTATCTTAGAAACACCTTCTTTCTGCTGTAAAACGCCTGCAAAGAAAATGGAAAAAAAGAGTTAGATATAACACCTTACCGGCAAAAAAAACAGCAACAAGGGCAAGACTCACCTTCGCTGTCTGCACGTGGACAGTGCCAGGTCCACTCACACTGCAAGTGAGCTGCAATTTCTCACAGTCAATGCCCTCCTCTCCTTCCCCCCATCTTGCTGCAGCACCGCAATGACAGAGGGTGCGGATTCGAAAGGGCGCAGACCGAGACGAAAAAAGGCCAAGCGGCCCATTTCTCCTGCAGCCCAATGACCACAGACGGCCCCCAGCATTGTTCTGCCAGATTCCACACACACACACACCATGATCCTCTTCACTGTCAAAACCAAGTTGGCCCAGCTTCAAAGCATGGCCAATGGGAATGGGCTTGCTTAGTGCCAAGCTCGGGAACATATCGTAGCGGAGACTTTTTCTTTATCGTATCGGTGTATCGGCAGAGAGAATAGCTGTGAGGTGAGCTATGGGCGAGAGCCCGTGCGGAGCGTCCCACACCCGAATCGAGCGGTCGAGACCAGCAGATACCACATTTGCCATCAGGCGACGATACCACGGCCGCCATATCCACCTGGCGATCTATGGGGAAGAGTTTGGACTGAGGGGAGATCCTCGTCAACGGTCTCTCCGTTATCGTCACGACGTGTAGTTTTCATCCCAGTCCAGGTCAGAAGGATGTTGGAAAGAATTCGAACAATGTCTGCAATTGCCAGCACTCCTTTGAAGAAAGAAGACTAGATGGCGATCCATAAAAGCATCAGGCTCATATACAAACAGCCACCCACACACATCCTGGATATGTGTTAGCAGAGCTTCTTGAGAATAAAGGATGCCGGTAAGATGTTCCGAACAGCAGAGCGCGCGTCCCACGACCTAGTCAGATGCGTGATATGGTGCCCTTTTCTCGCTCACAAGCAAAGCACTGTCCATGAATCAAGACTTGCCACTTGCGATGGGATCGAAATGGTTTTTTTTTCAAGGCATGCATGCTGTCTCTGCATGTCGCCAAAGCCAAAGCCAAAGCCACTGCCAGAAAAGTACACCTGCACAAGGCCCAAATCGGGCCACCCACAGACGCCTGCATCGGCCTAGGGATAGATCTTTCTGTACGCCGTGCAGGCTCAACAAACCTACCATTAAGCTCCAGATGCCGCAGATCTACAACGAGAACCGAAGGCGAAAGTTGTCGAGAGCTATTTACTACCAGCAAAAGTGGCGCGCTTGCGCACACGCATGCAACCGCTGCACTTCAGCTTTGAGCAGATGTCCAGAGGGTAATAAGGTTTGGGTTGCGTCCATCCGGGCCTTCCACAAGGCGAGTGATTCGTGCTTCAAACGGGCAGATGATGTGAATAGAGACATTGAGGGTATTCTCTCCATGCCGTTGGTCATGCTGCGTGCGGGAAGACTTCCCATTGGCCAACGTCGTGGGTAGCAGCAGGAGGAATACTCCGAGTCCAAGTCCAAGTCGGTGTATTGCGCAAGTTGCTTCTCACACTCAATGGTCACAAGCCAGAGGTGAAGCCTCGACTGCTTGGGATCTTGTAAGTGAACATCGTATCCGCGGTAGACAAGGATGAAGACGACTCGATTCAATATAGTAGGATTTGGCTGCAAGGCGAGGCCTGGTGGGTTATGTGTACCGAGGCGAGAGAGGAGCGGCCGAGAAACCGGAGAACAGAACAAACCGAATTCTGGAAACAAACATAAATAATCGAGAGATGCGCAATAGTAACAACAAGGCCGATGGTGTTGATGCGAGGCCGAAAAATGCCTGCATGCAAAAAAGACAAAGAAAATTGGAGATAAAAAGAAATAGAAAACGTGGCCTTTTCACAAAACTCCAAGCCCTATTGTCCAGAGCACCAAAAAGGAAGGTGCATCGTGATGTTGCCTGGTTGGAGTTTTAGCGATGAGAAGCCGCCGGTGGCAGTTGCTTCATGACAAAAGGGAAACTGCCAACCACCTCGGAGCCCCACTATCGTCCAGCAGAGCCAATGAGAGGCGCCAATGGCATGGCCCAAAAGAGACGTCAGACGTCAGACATCACCATATTAGAGCACTAACACTCAACACACGTGAGAAAAATAGAAAAATGATATGCAACATATATACGATTATGCCTTCCAGAAGTAGAACTTTTGAGCCGCCCTCGATATGCCTTTGGAAACTCATGATAACCAACGCCGCTAAATGGTGAACGCTCACACAACACAACACAGCCCCCTTCTTCCTCTCCCTCCGGCCTATGCCCCACTCGCCGCCACAGACTACTTCTTCTTCTTCGCTATCCGCTTCATGGCCCGCATCTCCTTCTTCATGCGGGGATCCACCATGCGGTAGCGGCCCTTCTTCACGCCCGTCGGTCTGCCCTTGACACCTCTGTTGGTGCCCTTGGCCACGACGACTCTGAGCGGCGCACGCGGCTTCTTCTTGGCGGCCTTGGCCATCATCTTGGAGATGGTCGTGGCCTTTTCGCTTTCCGTCAGGTTCTCGTCGTTGACGAGCATGTCCGACTTCTTGCGCAGCTTCTCCAGGCGCAGGCCCTCCTTGTACTTCTTGCGCGCCTTGGCCTCGCGGACCTTCTTGATGGGGCGCGCGTTCAGCGCCCGCATCTTCTCCTTGATGGCGTCGGCAGCCGCCTTGGTGATGGGCTTCAGGGGCTTGTCGTGCTTGCCCTCGTCCTCCATGAACCATTCGGGCAGGCCGTCGCGGTCGCGGAATGAACGCTTGTTGAAGCCCTCGTCGAGCAGGTCGTGCTTGGTCTTTTGGCCCGTGGCCAGCTGGTGCGCCAGCGTCATGGCTTCGGCCGTGATGATGTCGATGTCAAGGCGGCCATCGGGGCGGCGCTTTTCTTCCTCCCACTCCTCCGCTCTCTTCACGACCTCAATGCCGTCGTCGTCGCTACTGTCAGACTCTTCGGCGGTGGCGGCAGCGGCGGCGGCAGCAGCCTTCTTTTTGTCAGCCTTAGTCTGCTGCGTTGGCTTCTTGTCCGCCTCCTCCATCTTGGCCTTGTCCGCCTCCTCCTTCTTGGCCTTGTACTCCTCGTCCTTCACCTTCTTCTCCTCCTCCTTCTTGGCCTTCTCCTCCTCCTTCTTAGCCTTCTTCTCCTTCTTCTCCTTCTTGGCCTCCTTCTTGCTCAATGTCACCGGCGCGTCAACCATCTCCATATCAGCAGGATCTAATACGTTGATACCCTGGAACACATCTTGGTTGAAGAAGCTTCGTGCTCTCTTGGAAAGCCCGCTGTTGTCGGGGCCAGACTTCTCGTCGTCCAGGTCGGTGAGCAGAGTGTTTGGGGTCGCCTCGGTTTCGTCGTCGCTATCCGAGTCTTCGCTGTTTTGCTCCTCCTCCAGGACAGACTCCTCGCCCGACTCCTCGCCGCCAGAGCAGCCCTCCCACACGCCGTCCTTGTGCTCCTCGCGAGCCCGCTTCGCACGCCACTTCGTGTCGGCGTCCGCCTTCCGATCCTTGTAGTTTTCGTACATGCCGTCAAGCTCTCGCTCGAGGCGGTCCTCCTCGGGGTCGCTGTCGTCGGATTCGTCACCCATGTTGATGTGGTCGGGCTTCGAGGACTCCTTGACGAGTTGCATGCGACCCTTTGTAAGGTGGGCCAGGGCGCCATCCTTCTTGGCGACGGTGCGCAGGGCAAACATGGAGCCCTCGCCACGGGGGCCCTCCTGTTCAGCACCAATGTCCATGGGCGCAGTCATGTGCAGCTGCATGCGCACAATCTCCTTTTGTTTCTTCTCGTTCTCCTTGCGACGCTCCTTCTTACGCTTGTTGCTCTCCTTGTCCTTGAGCGCCTGGAGGTCATGCTCAATGCGCAGCTCCTCGTCCATGGGGGCGACCTCAGCGACTTCACCCTCGGTGACCTCCTGGAGAGTGGCCTTTTTGGCAACGGCAAGACCAAACAGCTCACGGGCGCGCAGACGCCACTTTAGCAGCTGCTTGAAGTCCTTGCGACCGAGAACCTTGAGATCAGCGCAGAGTCTGCGGATGTCGTCGGTTGTTTCGGGGAGTTTGCTGAGAGCGGCCAGGGCCACGTCGCCGCCGGAAGGCTGCTCGAAGCTCAGCTTGTTGGCGCTACCGAGAATCTCAATGGGATCAACGGTGTTGACGAATTCAGAGGCCGAAACGACCTTGTACTGGGTCCAGTCGCCCTCTTCGTAACCGTCACGCTTGCGCTTCTTCAGCTCGGGCTTATACACCTTGGCCTCGTTGTTGGGGGTGGGGGCGGTCAGTTCCTCGAAGACGGAGCGGGGGTCGAGGAAGCGGGGGTCTACGACCTTGGGGGCCTTGTAGCCGCGGCACACGACGAAAATCTCGGCAGAGACGTTACGCGAGGATGGGGGCTTGGTGGCCTCAACCTTGGTGAAAAGCTGGTTGAAGACCCACATGAGCGAGTTGTAGTCCTTGGAGCGGAAGACCTTGGTGACAAAAGTACCACCCTCGACGAGGAAGTCGGTGGCCAGCTTCATGGCCTGCAGGGCCAGCTCGGCCTGGTTGAACGAATCCTGGTTCCAGGCGGTACCGACGTTGGGCGCACCATCGTGGAGCACGGTGTCGGCCTTCCAAGTCTTGAGATGTGTGCGGATGGTCGCGCGGGTCTGCTCGGTCGTGATGTCACCCTGGAAGGAGATGACGCGCGGGATGGGCTTGATGGGAGACAGATCGACACCAACAATGATGGAGTTTACGGGCATGGCCTCGGCGGCGACTTGACACCATGACTGTGGGGAGGGGTTAGCAATCTTGCGAACTTGGCGGGCTGTCGAGGATACGGGGACGGGTGCATACACCAGGTGCAGCGCAAAGATCCAGCAGGACTCTACTCTTCTCCAGGAAGCCATATTTCTTGTTCAGCTGGATCAGCTTGAAGGCAGCACGAGCTCTGTAGCCCTTTTCTTTGGCAAGCTTGTACCACTTATCCAGACGGCCTTTGCCATGCTTCTTCTGGATCGCCATGGCGCCGGTATCGCGAGCGGATTATCGGGTGTAGGGAATGCAGTGGCACCGGGCAAAGATGAGGAGAAAAAAATGCGCAAATAAAAGAAAAAAATAAAGTGTAGTGCGCTGGTTTCAATAACCCCACGATCGCCTCTATGTCGCTACTCTCATCAAATGTCGATGCGAAACGATCACAAAATTTTCGGAAAGGTTGGCCAGAAAAATGTTAATCGATAAGAAAATCGGGGGCCATAAGTATTACGGTACTGATGCGTGATTGGCCAGATATGCAGACGGGTAAATGTGGGGACCGCTGGGCTGTGATTGGCCGGGGAGAGCCTCATACAGGACGCGCTCGGATGACGCGTTGAGTGGCGTGCCATAGCAACGAAAATGTACAACGATCGAGACGTCGAGGATATTTTGTTTGTCAAGGGTTTGCGTGAGAGTCTCATCATGAGCGATAGTATGAATTGATTTTCTTTTTTTCTTTTTTCTTTTTGGTTATCTTTTTGTTTTACTCCACACTTACCTCGTCAGCTATCCTATACTCCAATATCACACAGGCTGATGATAATGACCTCCCACTCACGACAACAGCGCCGGCAGCCCCCGCACGCCACTATCAACTCCAGCTCTCCCGCCCGCCCGACCAGCAAACACGCCGAGACGTCTACGCCCATCTCGCCGCCGCGATCAGGCAGCACCCGGCCGAAAAAGAATGCATCCGTGACTCCGAAGCGCTTCGCCCGTTTCTTCACCCCGCGATCCTCGCTCGGCGTGTCTGTGGCCGAAGGCAGTCGCAAACGCAGCGCCTTGGAGGCGGTAGAAGAGAACCCGTTGGGCGATCGGTCCACGAAGCGGAGGTTGTTTCCAGGTGCGGCGGATCGGAGGGTACAGAGCCTGCTTGAGACGGCCGCCGAGCCGGATGTGGAGCCGGAGCTGCCCCCGCATCCCCAATCTAGTGGGTGTGATGATACCAACATCGCCACTAGGGTAGAGCCCAGCTCGGACGTGGACTGGCTGCCGGCCATGTCTTCACCGTATATGCGACATTGCAGACCGCAGCCGTCGCTAGGGAGCCTTGAAGATGGTGATGTGGAGGACTGCGACTTGGACTCATGCCCAACACCCACCAAGCTACGGCCGGTGGCTGTTGAACGCACATCTCCGGCACCCATGATTCAACGCTTCGAAAACATGTCCTTCCGCAGCCGCATGCTCCACCGAGAGTTCGGCAATAGCCAGCGCCTTGGACGGGCGTCGGTCTTGGCCCGAGCTGTGCCTTATCGGTCTGCTTTCCTGACATCTCTATGCTCAACAACAGCAGATGTATGGGATCTCCACGACCTGACTCCTCGCCAGGAGACGGTTGTTCCGTTCAGCATGACCACTGGAATCTGTAAGTAACCGTATAGCATATGCCCCAGTAGTCCATATATTAACCATCTACAGACAAAGGCTCAACTCAAATGACACTAATCGGCGACTCCGGCGGCACAGTCCAAGTTATCGAGTCGTCGTCCGAGGACGGCCCGTTTGTCGATCGCTTCTGGCGAGCCCACGACAATGCCATCACGGCCATTGACGTCAAGGGCCCCCACCTGGCCACTGCCTCTAGCGACCGAACTGCCCGCGTGATCGACTTTGAGACCGGGAGAACCGTGGTCAATCTCGGCCCGAACGAGACAGCACTTCGTGATATCAAATTCCGGACCAGCGACCCCCACGTCGTGCTGACCTCGTCCCGAGGGGGCATCATCAGCATCTTCGACATTCGCCACAAACAGCCCGCCAATGCCATGGACGACGCCGAACTCACCTTCATCAATGCTAGGCAACCAGCTGCGATCTTTCCCAGTGCTCAAATAAGGCATGCCAAGTCTATCCACAATATCTCTCGTGCGTATACTGCCGCCAAGGGCCAGCAAAGCAGCACCTCGCACTCCTCGATCACGGCTGTGCAGTGGCTCCCCAACCGGGACCACCTGTTCATTTCGGCCGGCGAGGGCGACGCCTCCATCACGCTCTGGGACTCTCGCTACATTCCACGGAACCATGCAGCGCCTCTCTCACATACAGAGCTACCTACCGGGGACCCGCACTACAGCCGCAACTTTGGTGTCACCTCTCTATCGCTGAGCTCAGACGGTACCCGCGTCTACTCTACTTGCCGCAACAGTAGCATCTACGCATACTCCCTCCCGCATCTCATTTTAGGCCAAGCGCCGGAGCTCGAGCCCCTACACAAATCAAGACTCCCGCATAAAGGGCTGAACCACCTCGGCCGCGGACCGCTCTTCAGCCTGCGCCATGAGGATCTACACATTGACAGTTTCTGGATCAAGAGCTCGATCCAGCCATCCGCCGTCACCGGAGCAGGCGACATGCTAGCCGTGGGCAACAGCGCAACACACCCCATTGTCTTTGCCGTCGACGAGAAGACCATCCGCGCCCAGCGGCAGTGCGCCGAATCTCGCTCGCGGCTTTTCACATGCGACACCGAGACCACCGGAGGAACAAGCGACTCGCCGCGCCTGCCGTGCATCACGAACGGCGTCGTGCTGCGCAACGGCAACCAGAACCGCCCGACCACCGAGACTACTTCTGTCTCCTGGCAGGCGGACGGGTCGCTCGTGGCTGTTGACGACGAGTCGAGGGTGCGTTTCTGGCGCCACAATGAAGCGCTTGCGGCGCAGCTGAGGGCGGAGCGTGCCGATGCGCCGATTCGTTATACGCATGGCTGGGCGGATGTCCCGCGGAACCTGTGCGCCTTTGATACGGAAGAGGACGGTGAGATGGCGAGCTTGATGGAGTTCAAGGACGTGAAGCAGTAGGTGTTGTTTTTGGGGCGTGTTATAGGCGAAGTACGGCAAAGTCCAGATCACAGTATGCTTGCAAGAGTTCCTATAGGTAGCGTATATTTTGTTTATTGATTTCTTGACACCAGAAATATCTTGTTCCATGTCGCTGTTTATATACCAGCCCCCATTCTCAGTGCTCTCTCTACTCGGCCTCTCTGTGCGGCATCACATTGTCAAACTTGACAAGCCTCGCTCGTCTCGCAGAAGCACAGGGGCCTCCGTCGCCCGCCTGCACCGGCTCCGGCGACAACATGCGACAATCGCCAGCGTCGTCCTCGCCCGCACAGGCGTCCATTCTCGGCACCGAGCCCTCTATGTAGTTTTAGCCGTAATATTGGCTAAAGCTTCAGGTGTAAGAGGATTATTTTTTTTAAAGTTAAGAGTTGCTTTAGATAATTTATCTCTAGTTTCCTCACTAACTTCTTTATTTGAATGCACCATA
>JAXHKQ010000334.1:0-24112 GCA_038407185.1 Chalaropsis ovoidea
TTTTTCTTTTCCCCCCCCCCCCCCCTTGTCTGCCCATATCATTTCATTCTCCCGACACAACACCGTCAACATGGCTCCTCAAGCTTCCGTCGCAAGATTTCTTTCCTTTGCTGCCGTTGCAGCTGTCCCTGCAGCTTCACTGGTTGCTCGGGGTCCCGGTGTCCCTCAAGTTTACAATGATGAGAAGTGTCTTAACCTGGCAAAGTCAAACGGCACTCTGACTAAGGAGTGCCTCAAGTTCCAGCCCAAGGTGCATGTTCTGCCCAACAGGGGCTGGATCAGTGATCCTTGCGGTCCCGTTTATGACTCTCACAAGCAGACGTACCACCTTGGCTTCCAGTGGGTGCCTGAAGACATCAAGTGGACTGCCGATGTTGGCTGGGGCGCTGCTACCTCCAGGGACATGATCAACTGGGAGGTTTACAAGAAGCCCAGTCTCGCCCCCCAGGAGTCTTACGACCACCTTGGTGTCTTCACTGGCGGTGTTGTGGACATGAACATCGATGGTGTCAGCAACGGCACCCTCACTGCTGCCTACACCGCCGTTGATATCCAGCCCATCTCATGGAGATTCCCCTACAACCGCGGTGCCGAGTCTGTGGCTCTGGCCTTTTCTGAGGACTCTGGTGTCACCTGGCAACGCTACTCGGGCAACATCATCATTGAGTCTGGCCCTGAGGATGTCGACCTTCTCAGCTGGCGTGATCCCTACATCTCCAAGTGGGAGAACGTCGAGAAGATGCTGCACAACGGCGAGACTGGCAAGTACCTCTACAGCATCATCTCCGGTGGTGTTCGTGGCACCACGCCCACCACCTGGCTGTACGAGATTGACGCCAATGCTCTGCAGAACTGGCGCTATGTCGGACCCCTGGTGGACCTCAGCATGAAGTTTGACCCCTCTACTAAGTGGACTGGTAGCCTGGGTTCTAACTGGGAAGTGTGCAACTTCATTCCTGGCATCAGCAACGCTGACAAGTCCTTGACCCGTGATTTCCTCATCTGCAGTGCCGAGGGCTTGGTCGACGACATCGAGGGTCTTGATGAACAGGGTGTTATGCGCACTGACAAGAGTCAGACCTGGATGCGCGGTGATCTGGTCAAGAAGGGCGACTCCATCCGCATGTCCTACGACAACGGTGGCCAGCTGGATTATGGTATGGTCTATGCCGCCAACTCTTTCTTCGATTCCGTCAGTCAGACCCAGATCTACTGGGGTGCCATGTTCGAGGAGGATATTCCTGAGCGCTACATGTCTGCTCAGTTTTCTGCTGGTGTCCTAACCCTCCCCCGCACCCTTGAACTGTGGTCTCTCGACAACGTTGTTGGCACCCTGGCTTCTCCCCTCTCTGATATCAAGTCGATTGAACTCACTCCCGGCTCCGACGGCTCCTCTTCCAAGGTTTCTGGCCTCGCTGGTAACCCCGAGCCCCGCCTGAGTGGTCTCCGCCGCAGCCAAATTGCTGTCCACAAGAACAAGAAACAGACCGCTCTCAAGACCAAGACCACTCTGTGCAGCCGCTACGAGGCCATGGAACTGCAGGTTTCCGCCCGCATTTCTCCCTCCAGCCGCCCCATCGGCATTCGCCTGCACCACGCCAATGGTAAGCAATCTTCCCTCCATACCATCAACAAGTTTCACAGAATGGTTCACTAACACGATTCCCTACAGACGAGTACACCACCATCTTCTTCTCGGCCGCTGATGAGCAGTTCACTGTCGACCGCGAGAACTCCACCCACTGGCCCGATGTCCGCACCGTTCAAGAGATTGCTCCCCACACTCTGTTCCAATTTGCCGATAAGTCGTGGGAGACTCTGGACCTGCGCGTCTTCTTCGACCGTTCTACTATTGAGCTGTTTGCCAACAACAGAACTGCTCTGACCACCAGAGTGTACCCCATCTCCGGTGCCGTTGATGCCATTGAGCTCCTGCACGAGCACGATGACAACACCAGCGCTTTCTTGTCCGCTGATATCTGGTCCCTGGAGGCCACTATCACTCATGAGGATTCTTAAGAAAACCGGGCACAGCTTTCTGTCTTGATGGCTGGAGATAAAAACAGCCGTCTTGTTCCCCTTACATGTAAATTTCTCGTTTCAACATATTATCGTTTAAAATTGATTATCATACGTACAAAAAACACGTCAATACTTTGAATACTTTGTGATATGAGCAATGACCGACAAGACATGCAGGTACCGAATTAAAAACAACAGGGAGAAAAACTGCAATAGCACATGTGCTTTGGGCGCTTTTTGACCGTATCACAGGCTTCTTCTTATGCCATGACACTAAATATTATACATATATTGACATGAGATAATTTATCGACTTGCATAGAGTGGCCACACTACCTACCTGTCTGACCACACACAAACACAAAGAGAATCAAGCAAAAAGAAGAAAAAATGATATCCCGGAGGAGGTTCGGAAGTTTTCCAGCTGAACTGGAGCACTGGGAATTGAGCCCAATGCGGGGGTCGAACCCGCAACCTTGAGATTAAGAGTCTCACGCTCTACCGATTGAGCTAACCGGGCAGGATGTTTTTGCTTGTAATACAACTGCAATATCCATGTCTTTGTTTTTTACGTGTATGCTGGTCGGTCACGTGATAGCATATTGTCACACAAATTACATGAGGCTCTTCCTATCTTGCCGCCTCTCCTCTCCTAGAGTACAACCCTCTTCATCAGCGCATCCAACACTGAGGCCACCACCTACTCTTTCTACTTCTCTCCTAAATGTCTTCCAGACAACAGATGAGCCGGCCGTCTATGGCCATAGGAGGTGGCATGGTCAAGCAACGCCAACTGGTAAGTAAGCCACGCCAGGCCACTCTAGACACAAACAAACAACTGACGCGATACGCTCCATCCAGGCAACACTCCAAGGCCAACTTGCACAGCTGTCCGCAAACTTGGCCGACACTGAGAATCTGCTCCGCATGACTAGCGTTCAGGCGGAAGCCATGAGAGGTCTCGGAGCATGGCACAGCGGATTGTAAGGCGACGTGGCATGTACGTTGTGATATTGCGACGACGGTGGCTAACAGTGCTATGTGTAACATTGTAGATTCATGGCAGCGAGCAAGGTGCTCGGCGAAGAGTCGGTACAACAACAGCCGACAGCAAGGAAGTAGATTCGTTTGACAGTGGCGTGGCATGGCATGGCATGGCGAGATGATTCCCCAAGAGTAAACAGAATGAATGCAGTAATTCCAGACATGTGAGATTATGTACGTATATGCGACGATGAAATGCTAGGAACTCGCAAAAACAACCTCCTGCATGCTGGACAGCACTATACAGCCGCAGCCCGGATCTGCCTCCGCTCCGCTGCAGCGCTCTCTCTCATCCGCGTCTTCCTCTTTCTTAGCCGCTCTCTTTGCTTGAGTGCCCTCGTAGATTTTGTGTCCAGACCCATTCCTTCGTCATCCATATCCCGTCTTGTCCTTTCCTGGAGGGGAAACCGCTTCACACGTTCACATGATACACATGATACTTCGAGAAGGGTATCGTTTGAGCTGACTTTGGAGAAGCAGTTCCCGGTCGCCGGCTGTAAAGATGCGTTGCAGTCTCGACACAGGCTCCGCTTGATGTCTGTAGATAACCGGATCTGCATACGTTGCGCCACGTTACGGAGCGTGCTGTTCATTCTCCGTGCCGAGTTGTCCAAAGCATGAAGCGTGGCATCGGCAGTGGTGCTGTTGATATTCTGATGGCAAGCAGCCGTGCTCTCTAATTTGGCATCGGGGTTGAAAGCGCCACCTTGAGCCCGTAACCTTTGGGCCACCATGACTTGCGCAGCTTGGTACAGGTAGTTCATGCGCTGGTAGGCGTGGCGATTCGGCACAGATTGCTTTGCCGCTTGGCCGCCGCCTTGTTTCCCTTTGGGTTTTCCTTGAGGCCCTGCCTTTGCTTGTTGGCCCTGATTCTTTGCTCTTTGTCCTTCTGTGTCCTTGGGCTTAGTCTGTGAGATATGCGGGTGGTCGCTCTTAACTGCTTGACTGCCAGGCTGTACGTCGAGGTGAGTATCCATGGTAACTCTGAGTGATGGGGTGAGTAAGCCAGATCTAATGTAGTAGTCTGTATGAGTGAGAAGGCACAAGCGTGTAACCAGATGCTGTGCAAGATGAGCGAGTCGTGGTCTTTTGCACTGTGACCAGAGAAGTTTCTCGGTGAGCAAGTCGGTGAGCTGCATATGGCAACTGTAGCCTACAGCTGTCACTTCAGGTCTGCCAGCTGCCAGCTGCCAGCCTCCAGCCTTCTCTCAAGCACACCGCCTCGCGCTACACGCAATCTTTGATTGGCCCAAGCATACGCGTCTGCATAAGCTGCTTCTGTCGCCTTCCATTTCCATGGAGCTAGTAGCCGACCAGGCTGAAAAGTCAGCCTTGTTGTCCATTGTGAGATCAATTTCTCAGTCCTTGTCTTTTCACCCCCTTCCCTTATCCTTTTCATCTTCCTCTTCTAAATTTTCCTCTTCTTGTTGTTGTTTTTGTTGCTCAGCTATTTCTCCATCACCGAGACGACCCAAGCTTGTTTGGAATTCTTGCTCCCAGGAATTTCTCGGTCTATTTTATTTTTTTCAGTCTCAGCTTATCTGTTCTTTGTGTCTCCTTAAACTCTTTGTATTGCCATCGCTTCCTCAGCCGCCTCCCGCTTTGACGACAGAACACGACTTCCATCGTCTTATTATCGCGACGCTACCAGCTCGACTCAACCGCACGCTTCCTTTTTTTCATCGTCTAACTTAATCATCCACAATAATGTCTGCCGAAGAGGATCTCATCGACTACTCTGATGACGAGGTCATCACCAACAAGGAGACCTCGGCCTCCGCCTCCGCCACCAAGAAGGAGACTGCTGGCGCCGAGCCCGTCGACAAGAAGGGCTCCTACGTCGGTATTCACTCCACTGGTTTCCGTGATTTCTTCCTGAAGACGGAGCTTCTGCGCGCCATCGCCGACTGCGGTTTCGAACATCCTTCCGAGGGTCAGTTACACTTCTAATTGCCTTATTTCAAGCATCCACAACTTCCAACCCATCCGTATTTCTTGCAATCCCCAACATACGAAGAAGAAGAAGAATATCAAAGAGAAGCGAGAACAATCGCCATTGGCCAATGGCTGTTGGCATCGAATCAATCCCACCACCGTCGCGGGTATCTGGGGAATCGATCATGCCCGATTTCTACACGGCGGACCCTGTTCTGAATTGGGTACATCATATACGCGTCGAGTCTGGTTCAGGTCTTGATTGGCATCCGCATTGGAGATTGAAATACATCTTCAGGACCCAGTGTACAAACCTCCATCGACTCGGGAAGCACATCCACGTGGACGTTGTCGCGGTTTAAGCTCAATTGGTTAACAATCTGCCCCCAATTGGCTTACAATCTCGTGGTCTGTCTCTCTTTGAGACGTCCCAAACACTGAGCTGGTCGACTGGTTCGCGTTCCGAAATGGATGCACTCCAGTATTCCTCTCGTGGCTTCATTCTCCCACTGACCTCGTGTTTCTGGAAAAGAGACATGGCAGTGGGCATCACAGTTAGATGACTTGGCCTCTGAAGGTGATACTTCGCAGCCTTGTCTTACTGTACTTTGGAACAGTCCCAACCAGCGACCAATTCTTCAATTGGTCCATGTTTGGTTCCTCTCCCTGATGCATCTTCAACGGTGTCATTTGGATTGGCATTTAATGGTCTCTGTATAGAGCTATCCACGAAGGGTTTGATTTCCAAGCCTGGACTGTGTGGTTGAGTTCGCATTGGATGATCAAGAAGCCTCCGAGCTCTTCGACAACACAACCTATGAATCACTTGCAGTTTTCTTTAATTCGTACATGGCTCGAAGTGTACTAAACAATCTCGCCGCTATCGACGCCTCTTTTATTCTTCTTCTTCCTCGAACTTGCCGTCCGATTCCGCTCTCGTTGTCGACTTTTCTCCCTCCGCTCTCCTCTATACCTCCGTTACTCCTGATTCAACGTTTCTCTCGCACATCAGTCCTGTGGAATCCTAACTCTAACATCATTTTCTTCCACGCGTACAGTCCAGCAGACCTGCATTCCCCAGGCCCTTCTGGGTGGTGACATTATCTGCCAGGCCAAGTCAGGTCTTGGTAAGACTGCTGTCTTCACCCTTGCTACCCTTCAGCGTCTTGAGCCTGTTGATGGCGAGGTCTCTGTCCTCATCATGTGCCACACTCGTGAGCTGGCCTTCCAGATCCGCAACGAGTACAACCGTTTCTCCAAGTACCTTCCCGACATCCGCACCGGTGTCTTCTACGGTGGTGTTTCCATCACCAAGGACATTGAACTCATCAAGAACAAGGATACTTGCCCCCATATCATCGTCGGTACCCCTGGTCGTCTGAACGCTCTGGTTCGCGACAAGGTCCTACGTCTGGGCAGTGTCCGCATGTTTGTTCTCGACGAGTGCGACAAGATGCTCGATCAGATTGGTAGGTCCCGATCTTCAATGATTTCCTTGTGACATTTGACTTCCACATACTAACACCTTTCTAGATATGCGTCGTGATGTCCAGGAGATCTTCCGTGCTACCCCCCAGCAGAAGCAGGTCATGATGTTCTCGGCTACCCTGTCTGAGGAGGTCAAGCCTATCTGCCGCAAGTTTATGCAGAACCCCACCGAGCACTACGTCGATGAAGACACCAAGCTCACTCTGCACGGTCTGCAGCAGTACTACCTGGCCCTGGAAGAGCGCGAGAAGAACCGCAAGCTCAACCAGCTCCTGGACGATCTTCAGTTCAACCAGGTCATTATCTTTGTCAAGAGCACTGCTCGCTGCACACAGCTGGACAAGTTGCTGCGCGAGTGCAACTTCCCTTCCATTGCTGTACACTCTGGTATCAGCCAGGAGGAACGGTAAGTCGTTTGAGTCCCCATAAAAGCTGGTAAAACTCGGTTCTAATTCCATTCATAGTATCCGCCGCTACAAGGAGTTCAAGGACTTCAAGAAGCGTATCTGCGTTGCCACTGACGTCTTTGGTCGTGGTATTGATATCGAGCGCATTAACCTCGCTATCAACTACGATCTTCCTGGTGATGCCGACTCGTATCTGCATCGTGTTGGTCGTGCTGGCCGTTTCGGTACCAAGGGTCTGGCCATTTCGTTTGTCAGCTCCGAAGAAGACCGTGAGGTCCTGAAGGCCATCGAGAAGCGCTTCGAGGTTGCCCTTCCCGAGTACCCTGCCAATGGCATTGATGCCAGTACCTACATGGCCTCGTAAATGTTGACTCCACGGCTGACTGGCTTCGCGTAATGATGCCTTTCTTTTTTTTTCTCTAGTCCATATCTATGGCTTATTAGTTCACATGCCCGCCCCTGCTCTAGGATACATTAAATTCATAGCTATTACATGAGGTTTTCCCTCCTAGATCAGGATGTTACTTGATCGTTAGCAATTTGTCGTCTTTGCGTTTGCAGTGTTGTTCCGTATATCCACACCATGTACTGTTTGTCTGTGGTTTTCCTTTTCGCGTCAGGTCCGGATTAAATCTCAGGTTCCACAGCAGTACTTTGATATGACAGCCCGATACTATGCTATATTTCCAGCTGTATTTAATCTAGACTGTTCTCTTTTCTGGTGTGGACGTATATGCCCATACGCATGTCTGTATCCGTGTCACGTGTCACCGTGTCACACCAGCTGTGATTACACTTGGTCCATAGTTCTGCACAGTTTGGATAGTACTCATCGGTCAACCAAAGATGGATCGAGCGGATATATCTTCTTCCCTCTGGAGGATAGGAGTCACGCAACGACCGAGGTTGATTGGGTAGCGTCAAGCTGGAAGATGCAGCTAAAGGAACCTAGAGGGGGAGAGGATGAATGGATGTTTGAAGGAAGTAGAGGAAAGCATATCACGAGCCACAAGACTGTATTCGGACCACGCGATTTTTGAAGGGGGGGCCGTATAGTAGGATAGAAAAGGACATGTGGGATGGCTTACAGATGCATGTGGGATGCTCATTGGTGGGCGGTGGCATCTGGGCAGTAGTCTATGTGGCCAAAGCTCGACAGAGGCAAGGCGGCCTTGGGAAGTCGTTGCGTTGCTTCTGGGCGTGCAGTGCATGGCTTGCTACCTGATAAATGTCAAAGTGTCAAGATCTGAGATTCGTGGATCTTCTCATGTGATATGATGCCTAATTAGATGCGCTTCTTTTGCCTGCTTTAGTTGGGCTCCATTTATTAGTGAGGTATCACTCTTTCTTTCTGGGGTTTTTTCCTCGCCTCTTCTTGGTCACATATGCATGCATGCGATGTGCAGCGTGTGTGTCGTGACAAAAATTCACACTCACATGCACGTCTATCTCATTGTGGGCGGTGAGAGTAGTCACCGACAGACATGTCTGTATGTACCGTACTTACACATACACTGCAAGTACTTGACAATAATTTAGGGCGCTTGGGTCACGTCGAAGGCGAGAACAGCCTTCGGACTTCAATTAGGGTTCTGATGCACTCGGAGCCGATATACAATGCGCCACGTCCATACAGGTGGTCTGCTGAATCGCCCGAGGTCTCAGGAAAGCCATGGCACGAGTCCATTTTACATAGATGACTTGTCTCGCCCAGTTTCAACACTTCCCGACTCTCGAATCTTGTGTTGTGAAAACGGACTTGTTTTTGGCAGTGCAATAACGAGGCTGTCGTTTATATTGAGACCTTTGCAATCTTTTCCTAATTCACCAACTACAAGCCACTCATTTCCATCCGCCCAGTCTGGTGAGCCATTTACTCTGCTAGGGATAACATGATACAGAAGATGATGCTATTCCTTAGGGTTAGAAATGATATAATATACACCCTAAGTCTGTATCTTCAAGTCGCCAAGATATTTAGTGCTCGGATAAAGCGCTTCCATGGCTTCTTTAGCCTCGGGTGACTTCGAAAGCAGAGAGGGGGGAAGGCTAAAGATTGGGGAGAAGGCAAAAAAGTGTATACAGAAAGTGAGTCACGTTGTGTTGTGTCTTCAGCATTTTCCCGATCGCATCATTTGGCCTTTGAGGCCGGACCTGCAGGAGGGCAGTGCCATTGGGTGTGTGTACATTTGTATTTGTATTATATAAGATGTGCCTTTTTCTTCTCTTGCGAGACGGAGGCTTAACCCACACTCGGCTCCGGCTGGCCATTTGTAAGCCCTGGCTGCCACGCAGTTCCTGATGCTGAGTAATAGAGTGATGGGTAATGCTGGCGGACTGTTCAAATTATCGAGACTGTGGTCTCGACTTTTCTTTTCGTTTTTGTAAAACTGTACTGTAGATCGGGTAAAATCGATATGCGTACTGTACTGTACAGATATTGCCAAGACTGGCCTCAGTCGAATGAATGACAATATGTCAGCATATTCAGTCTCTGGTATGTATTTAGTATTGATTTCCTCGCTTCGTATAAGTCAAGAACAGCCTTCACTTAATTGGCTGCATGAGTCTAGAAGACTTGACAAATCAGAAAAGGCCGATTTTCCGGGTAAATACCGTCCGTATATTATCCGGGTAGCCCGACGTTTGTCACCCGGATGGTTTACACGTATTAACGTTTTCAACCACGGTTCAAATCCAAATATGAGAGAAAGCTGCACTAAAGGTATTCTAAATACTCAGTACATGATCTTCAACAGTGGCAATGTTCATACCGCGTTACTTTACCCCATCCTTTCCTGGTTGTTTTGTCAATATGTTTTCAGAACTGTATGAGGATTTATGTTATGAGGCACAAGGAGATAGGGTTGGAGTTTAGGGGCTATAAACAACCTTATCGATAGAGATAGCGATAACAATAGAAAAACAAATGGATACAAAGCTACCCATCACATTGGACTTGTTCAGGAGGCCAAAAACTGCGTCGACCAAAAACGCGCAAACACGCAATTTGAGCGAAGGATTTTGAGAGAAAACTTGACCTGTCATATTTCCGTACCAAAAGGGTAAGAGAAAAGAAAGAAGGAGTCATATCCTAGTCACAGACGCCAGCTTGAGATACACTAGAAGCAACTAGATGCATATTTGGGCAGTAAGAAGCCGTGATTTATCAGTGTTCATCAAAAGTGGATCAATTGATGACAGATTGGCCAATAGGTAGAGTCAACTTGAGCCGTGAGAGTCCTTACTATGAGAGGCCCTGAGAGGGCAGAGTCCACGAGAGGCCCGAAAATGAGAGGCCATCAGAAGCCCTACTGTAAGAGGCCCTGGGAGTCCAGAGTCCACGAGAGGCCCGAAAATGAGAGGCCATCAGAGGCCCTACTGTAAGAGGCCCTAGGAGTCCCGAAAATGAGAGGCCATCAGAGTCCACGAGAGGCCCTGAGAGGCCATCAGAGTCCCTGCTGTAAGAGGCTATCAACCCACGTCGTTTCAGGTTACCTTGGACTTGCTAGAAAAAAAAACAAGCACTTCTTTTTCATCTCGTATGACATTCGCGAATCTCTTTTCCCTGTCCTTTACATTTCACATTTTTTCTCACCAAATAAAATCACTAGAAGTGATTTTAGTTGTCTTTAGCTGCTCTCTGGGCCCCTGGCCACCGAAAGCTTCCACTTATACCCCCACTTATTAGCCACCCTTTAACTGCATCGGTAACAAGAGTAATTACCAAGAGTGAAAACACCGGGAGATCTATCATGAGGTGCATATTTTGGCTTCGCTTCGTGTAGGTTTGGCGAAAAAGGAAGGCACGCGTGAATATGTTGTCAGACTTTTTGATGCACTGTCCTTAATTTTGCTCTGCCATTGTAGCCTTTACCCCTCTTTTAATACAAACCAAATCAAATCAATTGTCCATTCTGGTCTTTGTGTTCTTGAAGTTGTTCAGGAATTTTATTTGCCAAATTTCACACCCTCATTTTCATTTTCTCTTCTTCATCTTCCAATCCTTTATTGCGAAGAAGCAGATTCACGACACACGGGATATCGCCAATTTTCGTATTTTAGAGCAATCCGAACAAAAATAACGAGAGGCAACTCGAGACTTCGTCTATTCCTCGCCTCGCCTCGCCTTGGCCATCGACGACTCATACAAGGCAATATTCCGACCCGCGAAGTCCTTCCAGGACCTGAAGGACTTTGTGACGCCATTTGTACCCACCACCTCTCAGATCACGCGTCGTCGTTTGATATCTTGCTTCACGGCTTCACTTGAGGCCACCGACAACCAAGCCAAGTTGCCACTAGCACCCAAGGCCTCTCTTCCTCATCGTCCTCTTCTTGATCCTCTCTTTTCTTTTCGCTCAAGTCCGCAACATTCTGGCCTCTTCTCGCAAGCCCCCCCCAGGAAAGTCATCGGTCATTTTTGGTAAGAGTCATTCCTTACAATCTAAATCTGAATCCGTCACCATTCCTTCCCCCACTCCCCTGCTTGTTTGCCTGTTCATTGTTCGGAGACCAGGCCCCAAAACAGAAAAAGAACAGTCGGCCAATTACAAGTGTTGCTGGCACTGGCAAAAGGTGCTAACGAGTGACAGCATTCGGCCGGCCTGTCATGTTGTGGACTCTTTCATGTGAACTTGGTGACTCTAGACTTCTGTCCAGATACCTTCAGCGTGACTTGACTATTCCTTCGACATCGTTCAATGGGGCTCATTTCATGTCATGTCAGGTCATGTTGGGCTGTGTCATTTGCTTCAAACACTCACTCTGTTTGGTACATGAATTCCTGGAGAACCTTCTTAGCTAAAGCGGCTCAGCTGGCTTGGTTCATTTCCACACACAAACATTATGTGAAGATTGGCTTCGATCAAGTGAAGAAGATCTGCAATTTGCCATTGGCCAGCTGAAAACAAAAACCATCAACTAGGCACGGGCTCTGGCTCTTGCTACGGCCACGGACATCAGGACAGTCAGCATAGAGCACAGCGATAGCACAACCCAGCACAGCATGGCCAAGCCAATGGGACCTCGTTCAGCACTTATTGCCACTACAATGGCCCTTCTGTTGCCTGTGCCAATGTCCGCGTTGGCGCCTGCGCCTGTCTCAAGGGCTGAGAAGTTATGGTTGTTGCTTGGCTGGTGGAATTCAAGTGAATTGGGCGGGCTGTGTCGGTTTTTGTTCGTGCATGCCCTCCACCCCCCTGGAAGTTCAAAGTTCAGCAGTGGCAAAGATAGAGGCGAGGCCACGGGAAAGACAAGCCAACAGCAAAGGGCTTTGCATTGTCCATCAGCCAAGCCAGTGCTCGGGATGCGGCTGAGCCTGTTTTTAGGTGTCTGATGCTCTTTTCTTGGTGGCATCCATTCGCTAACAGCGCCTCACACCGCACGCCGCACGCAGGACGCCTCATGAGCCAGTGGCTTAATACGGCGTTGACAAAAGACTGCAGGTGGACAAGGACAAGCGGACAAGCGGACAAGGGAAGCCTGAGAGACAAATACAAGGAAGGCAAGCTTTTCATGATGCGTGTCGCGTGTGATTAATCATCGTCGTCGCTTTGATTACTTGTGCCTTCAAACAGGCTTCTTTTCGCAAGCATCATTTCATTCTCATGTTACGGACCAAGCCCAAGCCCAAGCCGCCCAGAGTGCTACGTACACGTACATGCTTACCTGTCTGCTCATAAAAGCCAAAACCAAAACCCCTGCAACTGAGTTTCCCTTGGGCTGCGCCTACAGGCGGTGGTGGATTGCATTGCCTACCTCCCCCCTCGCATTGTGCAGACACGGATGGACACAACGTCAAGTTTCTGGCTTAGCAAAAGCCGAAGAGGCACGCACAACAAGAGTCCTTCCCAGTTATTATTGTTGTACTGCGACGTACTAAACATAGTGGAACGGAAGAGTCCAGCCAAGAAGGTTAACTCCGCTTGGGTGCCTAACAAGTTGACATCAAACATGCCAAGAGGACGCTCACTACCTGTGTTGGACGTCCCCCCCCTAACGATCTTGGGACAGAGTGTTTCTGAATCGTGGAAAAAAAAGAGAATGAGAGAGAGAGATAAAGAGAGTCATCTCATCACAGTCACTAACATCGCGTCATCGTCCAGATAGCCTCGCAGCCTTGCCCCCCCCTCATCGACACTCCTCACTCCATCGAATCGATCCGCCAAATCTGATTCATCTTTCTTCCGGCTTCTTTTCTTTTGCTGTCTTTTTGTATGGTGAGTAAGAGTCATCCTCCTCCAACTAGCACTGTTTTTTATGCTTCTTGATTTGGCCACTTTGGCCCTTTTTTATTTTTTTTTATCAAAGCACTGTACTGCGACCTCTATCAACGCATTGCCACCTCCATTTCTACCCTCGCTTCTCCCCCCCTTCTCTCTTCTTTTTTTCTTCTTCTACCTTTCAGGGCGTCAATATCCCAGGGCTCTTCGAGAAAGCAAGCCGCCTGAAAAAAAAACGTGTTGAATTGCATTACCTCAATACGACAACATCACACTTCCAAAAGTCGTACCTTGCAGTCAAGTTTGACCGGACTTTTTTGTTTTCTCTCTGTTTCTTCTTCTTTTCCCACCACTTGATACCATCTTGTCCCTTTCTTTTACGTTGCCTGGGCTTCCTTTTCCTTGTTCAGCTTCGACTACGCTTGGACGTTGGCCTTGTATCTGCTGCGCTGTCTATTTTCCGTCTTCATTTTCCTTAATTGGGTAGCCGACTTGTTCTAAGACGTCTTCTGCCTCACTGCATCTCATCTCAGCCAGGCGTCTTGGTTGCGTTTTTGTTTTCTTCCACTTCTTGTTATTTCATCGCCACTTATACCTCTTCCTTTGCTTTTTTGCCGTTTAATACCCTTCTTTTTTCTGTCTCTTCTTTTCTTCTGGTCCAGCTGCTTATATTCTAGAACCCTCATTTTAGCGCGCCTTTGCCTTCGCCTTTGCATCGCCTCTTTTTCTCTGCCTCTCCTCTCTCCTTGTCTCGATTTGCGCCTTCTGAACTCGTCATTCTCCGACGTTTCATGAGGCCTCTGTCCTTTCCCTTCTTCCTTTTTCTTTGTTGATTTCCTTTTATTCCTCTTCCTTCGCACCTTTCTTCTTCTTTTCCATTCTTTTCTTGTTCACTTTTGCCTCTGTCAGGTTACCAGCTGGCCACAGCCTAGTCATAGTCAAATAGCCACATCTTTGTCATCAGATGACTGCTTAGCTTGGTTGCCTGCGAATACCCTCAACCGATTCCTCTCTTGCTGGATTGGGCCTTGGCTTCTTGACCTGGTGATTTCAAGATACAAGATCTCATTAACAGCCTTGCCTGTTTCTGTGTTCGTCTTCCATTGTCTTCCTCTTCTTCTACCACTTCTCTCTTCTCTCCTCTCCTCCCCCTCCTCTCTCCCACCCTCCCTCTCCCTCACAGTCCTTCGCCCTCACAGTCCTTCGCCCTCACAGTCCTTCTCCAGCAATGCTCATTGTGAGAAAACACCATCTTCCTCCAGTCGTCTCTACCTTGTCGAAACCCAAATCTATCCGGACTTGTCTGCTTCGTGCCTAAGACTCATTCGATTTCGCACTTCACCTAAGCTCTCGATATATTTCCGACTTCGTTCTCTTTTCAACGACGACTGGAGGAAAGTCAAGTTACACCACTGCCGACTTCCCTCACTCACATCCAATCACCAACCTCCAAAATGAAACACCCTTCCGCGCGCAGCTCCTCCTCGCCCTCCGAGTTTGTTTATGGCGGTACTCCTAACCGCATGGAATCTTCCTTTACTTCCGAAATCTTCGATACCTGTTCGGTATCCTCTTCGCAAACTTCGTTTTCTTCAGTCTCCGACTACGACGAATGTGCTCCGTCATACCGCTGCAGTAACACCACCGCCGCTATCACTTCAACCTCCAGTGCCAATCCTTCTTTCTCCGTGGCCCTTCCATCCATCCTGGCCCTCGATGCTTCGTTTCCCCGCGAGTCTGCTGTGGCCTCTGTTGTTTCTATTGCTGCTCCCGCTACTCGCCATCCTCGCCGCACCGCCAACCTTAACCGCTCTCGTACAGTTCCCAGCCTGGTCCGTCAATCCGAGCGCAAAGTAAACTTTGTCGATACCCTTGTTGGTAAGTTCACGGCTACCTGCATAATGCACATGTCACACAATTCAAAATCACCGCCGCCACCAAATATACATGCTCACATATTCATTCTCTCGCCGTTGCAGAATCTGCCACTTTGATTGTCGAAGCCATATGGCCCCTCTCAGCGGCTACCCAGTGCCAGGTCTATCAAAGTGCCAAGTCTCCTTTGAAGCTGCGCACCTTCATTGAAGAAACGTTGCGCCGCTCACGCACGTCTTATTCTACACTGCAGGTTGCCATGTATTACTTGATTCTCATCAAGCCTCACATCTTTTCCTGTGTATCTTCTGCTAAAGAAGAATCTCGCGATTCTGTGTCATCACGTGCGCTACAGTGTGGTCGGCGCATGTTCCTGATCTCCTTGATTCTGGCCTCCAAGTATCTCCAGGACCGCAACTACTCCGCCAAGGCCTGGAGCAAGATCTCCGGTCTTCCCATTACCGAAATCAACCAGAACGAAATTGCCTTTTTACAGGCCATTAACTGGAAGCTTCACCTCCCCGAGTCACTCTTCTCCCGCTGGACCAGCTTCAACCTTAATTTCCCACCACCTCCTCCTGGGCCCGGTGCGAACGGTCGCGAAAAGGATGCGGCGACTTTGCGTTGGCAACGCATGATTCTTGATCTAGATGTCGAGATAACCAATGTTGACTTGACTGCCAAGGCTTCTCTGTCCTTGAATAGCATGGCGCACAAGTCTTCGTCTCCATCTCCCTGCGTCTCCATCTTGAATGGCTTATCCCCTCTGGCCAGATCAAACACAACTCTACCTGTCACTACCGAGACGGCTGCTGTATCTGGTGCCGCCCCTACTCGTCGTCCCTCCTATGGCCACATGTCTCTCCCTCCGATGCGGATGTCTGCTCCTGCTGCGAGCCCCACCCCTTCGGCATTCTCCGTTGCCTCTACCACGTCTGCTTCTGGCCATCGCTCTATGGCCTTGGCCATGGAGTGTGCCAACGCCTCCTTTGCTGTTCGGAATATTGAGAGATATCACATGAACTCATCACCTGCCAACTCATCTATTTCTATGGCCCCTTTGCGTCGCTCGCCCCTGGCTGCGCAGCCATCAATCAGCTCTTCGCCTGAATCCATGGTTTCGGATGACTCTCGCTCTATTGTGTCGTCAGTGAGCTACACCTCCATCCACGATGCTAGTATCGCCTCCGCGTCGCTGCCGTGCTCCATTGGTGCCTCCAGAGGCCCGATGCGACATGTGCGCATGCAGGCTCCTAGCTTTAGTCGGAGCAACAGCTTCACTCTTCCCAACATTTATGAGCAAAAGGCACCCGAGGTAGTTCCGCTTAGCGACTTTGGCGCACCCACAACCCAGTCACCGATTAGCTATATTGATGAGGAAGCGGCCCGTATTCTTCAGGATTTCAAGTCACAGCCCGTGACTTCCTCGCTGAAGTCTAAGCGCAGCTTCTCTGTTATGTCGTACGAAAACTGCGACAGTGATAGCGTTGTGAAACGCAATGCCCAACAGACTCTGCGGGCTTCTACTCGTGATATCTGGATGACCCCCGATTCCGATTTGGAGTCTAGTAAGCGCGTGCGGTATACCCAGGACATCACTCCGTATGCCCTCAACTACTTCATGCCGCAGTATCCTACTGCGTCTGCATAGAACGGAGACCACCCAGACTCCTTGTACGGCGGGAGGAAGGCTTCTCTAGAGGTACTCTTTCTGGGTGCCACCATCTTTCCCTCTGCTGGCTTCTCGCCTTTTACTTCTGCTTCTCTTGTAACAATACTCTTCTTTATTATGAAACCCAACGGCAATGGCGGTTTGTTTTCATGATCCGCTCAGCGATGTCTCCGTTTTTTATCTTTTCTATACGCTTCTTCTCTTTTTCTCTTTCCTGCTACCAACTCATTGTCTGTTTCTCTGGGGGGGATCTTCTTTTTCTTCGCTTATACTCCCATGCCATATCCATTTCACACCTTCACCTTCACCCGCATATTCATATTCTCTTGTCGCTGCTTTCTTGCATATATCTCTATGGGACCAGTCCAACTTTCCGTCACGCTTTGCTAGATAAACCCATTATTCTTGAAGCGTTTTTCTCCTTCCGAACTTATTGATTGTGTCTGCCTGTTGCAGTGACTGCAATAAGACCCCAATGTTGTATGTAGGAGTGAGAGGATGGTGATTTCGGGGGGATGACGAGAACAGGCGGTTCGTTCTCTGCGCGAGACTTGTGATGAGCTGCCAGAAGTTGGGACGCAACGTGTATGTGCTTATTTACACATATATCTACTAGAGATGAGTGAGAGAGCGAGGGGACAGTGAGGATGGAGAAGAGCGGGTTCTCATAAAATGACTACAAGCTAAAAAGTAAACGTCTTACTATCATCGCGTATTACTCATGTTTAAGGAAAGAAACTTTGTTGCAACTGGTGATTTGCCGTCTGATCCATTTCGCATGGCAAAAGGTGAAGTTTGCTTTGGGCTTACAATGTCGTGATAGCATTGCATGAAGTCATCAAGGAACCAACAATGTCCACCTGTCACTCCCAGTTTCATGATTCCTCAGCCATGGCGATGCTTCAAATCCACGCCCACGGCAGTACCGCATCGGTTCCCCTGCATAATATCTATCACATATCAGTGCTAAGGATTGTTATTTCCCAATGTCTTTGGTTAGCCCTGTATGCACATGTTTGTTGGGCATGTGGATCTAAGTGGGTGCTCGTTTGTCTCTTAACTGCAGACTATCCAAGACAGATGAAGGCAAAAGTATATGCACGATGCAAAGACTCGTGGATAGGACCTCGTTGCAGATAGGATAGAATTGGGATCCTGATGCCATACATGTCAAGTCTTTATGGTGCTATCACGAGAGGGCATATTTCACCACTCACGTGACGATGACGTTTCGTGATCCACTCATCTTGGACATCAAGAAGTTGATCTCGAACGAAGAGGTTTTGAGATTTGAACCATGTTGAAGATAAAGAGGAAGACCTCATGGCTTTTGACTAGGTGGACGCTGCTAACTGCTATCAGTGAACCGTTGGCGAGTATTTACAAGTCAACCCCGCACTTGTGGCTAATACAATAAACGAGTTCCACAGGACTTGGAGATGGTAAGGTCCCGGTAGCCCGCCCAGATATCGACTGAGTCCAGAACTAGAGATCCTAGTACGGATGAAGGCTGCTGCAGCTCCTTCGATAGCCAAACCATCAAGAGGGCATCACGAGATCGCCAGCATACACGCTGCGCACGCTCAATTCCCTTATCATGACTGCGGTTCACAACAGCCTTTAGGGTTGTAACCCGGGTGACACAAGAGACAACGCACCTGCACCAAAAAGGCCAAACTCCTCCCATATTTCCTCTCCTATCGATCCATCTGCATGCAAATCTTGGGTTATCTACAAAAGAACAAAAGAACAAAAGAACAAGTAACACGGACGAAACATGTTCCATTCCTTGCCCCTCCCCAGATTCCGGCTTTCCGCCCCGGCAGTGGCCTATCTCTCCGGAGATGGGAAGCTGCGGGCTAGGTAGTTGCTTTGCCTATCTGCAGGACCTTGCATGTTCCTCCTATCAAGTGACCTCTGCATTTGGAAGCTGCGGCGTCTTGTATACTGTGTGTGTGCGTGCCTTGGGGCGAAGAATAAGGAAAGAGCTCACGGAAAAGATTTCCCTCCTTCCTTGTTCAGCTAGCTGAAGATTCTTCTCTCATGTCCCTATCTCTAGGATCAGAAGGACAGCTTTCCCTTATCTCTTGCACAATGTTGCAGCTTTGCTGCGTTGTCATGGGCGGCCTTGATAAAAGACATCCTGTCCCTAGGCTAGGCTTTGATTCGGGCTTGAACATATTTTACTTGCATTTTATTCTGTGCCCTTGAGTTTTGTTGTTGTTCGTTCTACGGATCATGTCTCGCTGGTGATTTACTTCGTCTTTCATGGCCATGTATCTTGCTAACCTCTTGTTTGATTCCTCTCATATACATCACCGTGTCGTCTTTTCGTGTCTCTCCTTGAGCCCATACCGATCCGATCCAGGCCGCCTTCGATATATCCTGGAGTCTCTTGTATGCCGCAGCAAGCCGAAGGAAACCTACTTCTGCATGAAACAAGCCACAGCCAACATTGGCCAACCAACGAGCGTCTCTACTTACTGTCCACTCTCATCTGCCTGCCGCCCGCCACCCACATACCACATCAACACTACACCACGACACTACCTGCTGGTACTCAACAGCGAGTAACCGCAGTATATCTTTGTACTACTACGATACCACTGCCACTGTACGAGTCACGACGTAGCATGCTCTTGCAGAAACAATGCGACTTGGCGAGCCGCTTTCTATTCTTTTTCCCTCATCTCTCCCCTTCGTCCTCGACGCGGGCTTTTTTCGGCTTCTGAATGGGCATCCAAGAGATGAACTGAGAGACAACGAGGAAAGCCTTTGGTTGCATTGTGGGAGCGGGAAACAATGAGAGAACGAGGATGAGAACAACGAAAGGGGAGCTTCACAGATGGCTGGCTGGCTGGCCAAGACAAGTGCCCATCTGGCAGAGCAGAGGAGGAGAAAATGTTGTGTCTAGCAGTCACAAAAGCCTCACCTTGCTCCTCTTTGCTGCATGGGGGTCTGTTTTTGGCTTTGTGCCACATAGCATCGTCATCCATCGTAAGCCACTGTTCCTGTCTTCGCCCTTGCCTCTGGCATCGCCCTCCCTCGACCTTGCCCTCGACCTTGCACTCGACCTTGGCCTTGTTCTCGATCTTTCCCTTGCCCTTGCTTGCCCTTGCCTCTGATCTTGTCCACCCATGAAATAGGGAATGCATTTATTTCCTTCTCTATGGCTGGGTGCATGACGTACATCTGAAGTCCGGCCGTCTGACTGGCTGGCAAGGACAAGGGTTGCTCACGATCCAAGATGAAGCGTGGATTGGCGATTTCCGATTCTGGGATATGAGCTTGGATCTCCATTTGCTCTAGTCTTGCCTTGCCCTCCTCAACCGTGCTATTTCTTTTTGCGTTGCTACCGGTCTCTTTCTCTGCAAGACTCACAAGGGAGGGAGAGAGAGGGTGGGTTGCTTGTTGGCTGGGCTGGGCTGGTCTGGTTGGATGGTCCATGTGTTCTACATGCCATCCTGCCTGTGCGGTGTCTTGCTCTTCCTTCTTCTTTTCTTTTTGTTGCCACTGACGGACGATGGCCTTCTATTTCCCCTCTTCTTTCCATACTTTCTCGTGCGAGAAAACGCCCTTCTTGCTGGCTGCATCGGACGAGAGGAACACGAGGACACAGCGAGGGAGGGACAGTGGACTGGCTACAGCAGTGCATTTGTAGAGGCCTACGCCCTGCCATGCAGACTGGCGCAAGTTGGGAGTTTGATTTACCCTTTTGGCCCCCCCTCCCCCCCCTCCCCCCCAATGGCTTGACGACTGCCAAGCTGTCCACCGTATACAATCCGATCTCTTTTATTGATGGGTGAGATTATTATCCCATGGTTGGCTGACCTGGATGTTGCCTTGCCTTCCTTGCTGCACTGCAACACTTTTACTTTCACGGGCAAGCATCTGAGCCCTGAGCTCACCTACCTACCTGTCTTGCTGGTCAGTGCATTTTATTTGTGGCATTACCGTCACACTCCACGGAAGTCAGCTTTCCGCGGCCTTTGGGTTTCTTGTCGGATTGTTGCATATTTCACCCGTGCGAGTTTGGGCTTTGGAGTGGATGGGGGGGAGGGGGGGCTTGGGTTGACAAGTTGCAAGGGGTGTGTGGGTGCAAGGCAAGGCGGGCAAGGCAAAGCAAGCAAAGCAAGCAAAGCAAGGCAAGACAGAAGCGTTGGTCGCAAAACAAGCCATCGAGCAAGCGAGCGTGGGAGGTTCTGGAATAGAAGGAGGCTGGGCGCTTTGCCTTCTCTTTCTCCCAGCTATTGTCTCTGGCTTGCCTGTGCCATTATTGCCATGAATTTGTGCATATTGGCCTTGGTCTAGCTCTGTCTGCTCTGCTGCTCTGCTGCTCTGCTTGTTGCCGTGTTTGCCATTTCGGGCGATCTTCCCGGTCAGTTTTGTCTCTTCTTGTTGCTTCCAAAGTGGGACTTGGACATCTGGCGAGGCTCCCTGTCCTTTTGTGTGTGTGTGTGTGTGGGTGTGGCTAGACTTACATCTTGGGCGAGATGAAGTTCCCCCCACCCTCATGTCGCAACTTCGCGAGAAGCTCAAGTTCACATGTCCAGGCAACGGAAGAGAAGGGTGGGGGGGGGAGGGGCGGGAGAGCGGGAGCTGTTTATTTACACTGGATGTGCCTGGGCTTTTCTTTTTCTTATGCATGTTGGCATGGGTATTTGAACCTATATGCAGCATAACAGGTGTACAGTTGGCACACCAGTGAAGGAAGGGGTTGAAGTCGAAAGACGGCCGGGCCATCTGAGAGGTGAGAATGGCTTTGGCTCAGTTGCTTTTCTTACTGCTGGCTGCTCTCCCACGCAGATGTCAGTTCGTTGCCTATCTGGGCCGGCGTTGTTACAAGCTTGCTTCCCTTGTATTTTTATCCCTTCATCTTTTCTTGCCTCGTTTTGCTGCTCCTCTCACTCATTATTCCCATGCACCCCTGCCATTCCCCTCGCTTTTCTTTTTTCTTTCTTTATTTTTTCTCTTCTCTCATCTTTCTTCTCTGTCCGCCTTGCTTCCAACTCCGCTTCACCAAGATTGTCACATGAAAATGCGCAGGCACGCACCCCAACCCGATGGAGATCTCTGCTGCTGCGGGGCTGACTTGGTGTTGGTTGACTTGACCAAGTTACAGAGATGATGATGATGACAGCAGTAAACGGCCAGATCTGCGTTCACCGGATTACTGCATTGCAACTGGGCCTTCTCCAACCCGCCTGGCCTGTTCCTAAAAGCTCGTGTAGGCGACTTCACGAAAACTTGCATCCCAGTCTCCAAGTTGACGTTGACCCCGACCGGAAGACGCCGGATACCGCCTGTCTTCGACCGGAAGCTTGAAGACATGCTTGCTGGTTTTCGGCGGTGATGGGGGTTGGTTCTCGTGTCTTTTCCTTGGTCATTTATACTGACAAAACACACCTGCAGATATCCGCCATATGGCGAGGTCCTCTTGGGCGGGCTGCTGGACTTGCTTTGCATCTTGAGCTGGTGTGACAATGATGCAGTAGCGTCTTTTCCAAGCTTGCAGTGAGGTGATGCGTACGTAGCACTAATGCTACCATGCTCTTACATGTGTGCCTTTCGAATTGTCGCGGCCATCCCCCGCCAACAAATCAGATTCCAACGTCTTTTGTTTGGCTACCGCAGCAAGATGGGGATTGCTAATGAAGAGGGATTTGACGCTACGCCGTTCCCGGGCAGTATCCCGCCCCAAGGTTTGGCTGGGCCAGGACCAGGACCAGGACCAGGCCATAGGGAACATAGGCCATAGACTTGCGTGGACTGCTAGGCGGGCAGCAGCTTTAGCTTTAGCTTCAGCTTTGGAATTGGCATACACCCCTCGCCTCCGTTCCCTTAGCTTCCTGCGTCGGCGGGCACGAAAATAACACGGAACTGACTGGGCAAGGCGCTTTAAGAAGAGAAGAAGAAGCCTAGTGCCGATGGATGAGATGGGAGAAAGCTGGCAGCGAGGCGTTGGCTCAGGTTTGGGGACGCCCCTGTAATTACAAGACGGGTGCCCGCAACTGACTGCGCTACACTGCACTGCACTGCACTGCACTGCACTGTCACCGCACGCAAATTCCCACCCACTGGAACAGTTGTGTGTGGGGGAAGAACGGCCGGGAAGTGAAACCTGACAATCCAATATCCGTCGGTGAACGCACCAGAGGGGGTCTAGAAGAAGACGAAAAGAAACGGGCAATTTCCAGGCTGTTCGAGATACAACGCGGGGATGCGTGTGCAAGTACGTCTTCTCACTAGGCTGAAGTCTGCAATCATGATCAAGTCGAGAAGAGAGGCCGAGACGTGCAGCAGGCCGGTAGACATGCATGTAACGGGGGGTCTTAACCTCGGGCTGCCGAGGCGAGTCAAAAGAAAAGGGAAAAGAAAACAGCGCAGGCAAAAAGCAAAAAAAGACAAGCACTGAATCGGTAAGTGATGAAATGCCATTTACAAGCCTGTCTTGTATTTTGTGAGCTTCTACGACCACAAGGTGTTCTTCCTGAGAAACAAATATTTACCATGTAAATATGAGGCTAATGGGGTTGATATTGTTGTAGATGCATCTCTCCCCCTTCCTCTTCCTCCCTCTCCAGGGCTCTGGGTCGGTCGCTGGCTGGGCTGTGCGCCTTGCTTGGCTGTTTGTTCTTTTGCGCAGTCTCGTGATTTGTTTTCTGTTTCTTGATTATTCCTTGCGTCGTTCTGTGCTTTTCCCGTTCTCGTTCGTCCTTGCTTTTTGGGCGTGGTGGAAGTGGAAGTGGGAGTGTGTTAGTGGTTGTTGGTTGTTCGTTAGTGTTTTTTTTCTTTTGGTGGGTGGGAGGCCAAGTCTCGCCCCTCACATCCCTGCCTCTCTCCCCCCCCACCTTGTCTGCTCCATTATTTGCATGACATGTCATTGGCTGGGCTGGCTGGGCTAATTGCAGGGGGGCTTTGACATGTTACAAGGTCTGCTGTTTAATATTTGGCACACGGGACAGCAAGCTTTTGTTTTCTCGTGAGGGGGTTGAAGACCGGCAAGGCGAATGTGTGTTGTGTCTTGTTGTCGGTATTTTTTTTCTCTGGCTGGCTGGCTACTTTGTGGTGGGCAGTGTTATGAGTGAGGTGTGTATATAAGTACATGTCACATTGTAAGTACATATGCACATACCGGCAGCCGGGGCTTATTGCATATATATATATGCATGTACATGACATGAGCAGGAGCAAGAGTCGTTCTTTCTTCTTCTTCGTCTTCTTCTTCTCCTCCTCCTCCTCCCCGTCTTCCAATTCTCGGCTCCAAATTGTCCAGTGTCTCTTCTGTTGTCTCCTTCTTCCATCGGTTGTCGGTCTGGGCGCATCCTTTTTCTGCTTCCTCGTCCCTCACCTACATATTCGTTCCTCCCTCAGTTTTTGCTACTTTGAGAACATGCTGGATCTATATCTTCCGGTGTTATTTGTGCCGAAGCCATCCAGTTAGT